>LPNX010487018.1:0-22945 GCA_001517045.1 Pseudotsuga menziesii
AGATTTAATAGAATACGTATTTAGAGATTTCCAAAAAAAATCAATGTGGATGAAGTCCTTGTAATAGAATATTTCCAAATTTAATGAAATATGTGTTAAGAAATAGATACATCTATTTACCATATGTTACGATCCTGTGGTGTCTAAGTTGGAAGCCACCCAAAGGCAGAGGTAAAATAAAACTCATATCTTCAGCCTTAGAAGAGTTATCCCGACTTTGAAATCCTGGTTATCCTTTTTGAAATTGAACTATCATCAATGACTAAAGTTCATAAATCTTGCATTTTGGAATCCAAATATCTTGAAGAAAACTAATAGAATGATATCACCAAAACAATATAATATATCAAAGAATAAGTTGATCAGAGATTTGTGTCTACCAAGTAGTCACCAATTGTTGTAGCTGCAACTATTTTCATCAAAAAATTTGTTTTTTAGGGTCCCCCTTTTTATTTTATAGCATCTAGACGGCCTAGGAATGTTTTATTCTTGCCAAGGTTTGCTCTGGGCTCATAATTTTTTTGAAAAACTTAGTATTTTTGCATGTCTGTATTGGATGCTCAGTCAACTATATTTCCAATATCGAATGCTTAGTTGACTAATATTTCGATGTTGCAGAGGAGCAGTCCACTAGCTTTCCAATCAGTTTTATCGGGAGCCTTCTGAGATCTAAAACGCAGCATCAGGAGTGAGTTTGTCTATCCTCTTGGATTTGGTCTGTCAAGGTCCCGACGTCTTAGTACAAAGTGGATCCAATGGATCAGATGTCCCTTCAGCTATCCTTTTCTGATAACCGTTTAAGTGGGAAATCTCACGGTCGGGTTTGTTTTCTGGAACAAGACGAAGTGTTAGTCTGTCCTCTGACCGACGTTGCGGAGGGTTAGTTGCAAGTTGATCTAAAACTTAGTATTGGTACCTTGGATACCAATGACTCTAGTGCCTCCATTTTCCAGTCTTACTTTCCTGTCCGATGTACTAAGTGATCAGAGTGAGTTGCAGCCAACACTACGGTTTTCCTTCATAGTTAGGCTCCCGACGGAGGTTAAAAGGTTTCTCCGCTAGTTCTCTATCCCGGTCGAGGTCTATATAACATAGTTTTGGGTTTGTTACTTGTCATTTTCATTGTAGAAGACATTTGTCATGTTGATTAAGTAGCTATTAAGCTTCCATTCGGCCTCCTCTGCACCTGCAGAAGGTGTTCAAGTCCAGGTTGCCTATATCATTGTTTCCAGGTAGGATCTATTCACGATTTTGGTTTTGTTCATTTGTTAATGTTTAACTACTGGGTGGATAGAGTTAGGTTTCCACAGTGGAGTTAGGTTTGTTTTGCATTTTGTGGCTTCCCTGTGGTGATTTTTATTAATTTACTAGGGTTTCATTCGGTTGGCTATGAGCATTTATTTTTGGCCAGTGAGCTTCAGTCCGTCTGCTACTATGCGTTATGAGTGCATATGGGATAACATTGTGGGGGTTTAGGGTGTGGTGCAAATAGGCGTTTTGCTGTTTGCACCACCCTGTTCTTGGTTGTTACATTTTTAGCTTGAGGTTAGAAAACCGTGCCTCCTATAGCCTTAGTTTCCCATTGGATTCAGGAGTGATGTGTAGCTGATTAGGGTTAGAGTGTTGTTGAAGCAAACAATGGGGTGAGTTTTGCCTCAGTTGAGGTGCCCATATAAGTTTTATGAAGTTGGAAGAGTTTAGGGTTTGAGCGAGCAGATTTTTGGGCAGGTATGGGAACATAAATATTTTGAAATTTTTTTAAAATCTCTCATTCATAAGGCTATGGTATTGATTTTAAATTCCAGTATGCATATTGAAGAAATGGTAATAATTGTATGTTTTTTTTTGTCTATCACTATACCAATTTATAGATATAGTTAAATTGAAACCATGTTGCATGACTGTTACAGGTTGATTTCCAACATGACAATATGCCAAGAAAATAGAAGAAATCCCAAGTGACTGAAGAAGAACCTGAAGTAGAAGTGATAAACAGGGTAGAAGTAATTTATGAAGACACTAAAGCTACCGCTGGGGTTGAACCAAAATACAAGTGGCGAGAAGTGTATAGAATTATTTCAAGCCAAAGTGTCCCTGATGCTAGTTTTGAAGACATGCTAATGTATCCTAATATTGAAAGGTTATCCCTTATGAAAGTGGCCACTAGACCTGATATTTTTCCATGCTCGAAAGTGATAGGTTGGATTATGCTGAGGGTAGATGTAACAAGAATGATCCTAGAAAATACCGAGAAGCAAGGCTATGCTGCATATAGTCCTTCTTATGTTTCTATGGCATATAATCTACCAACACCACAAACTTATCTAACTAAAAGTTGGTTAAAGAATTTGAAGATGGACATGGTAGTGACAGTAAATAAAATGATGATTCCGAGAAAAAACTTCAGGACCAGAGATTTGGGAGAATATGAGACATCAAATCTTCATGCCCCATATAGATTCATCACTTTAATGCTGAATAGGATTTTTGGGAGAGCCAAAGGGAAAAGTTTTAAGATGGGTTGGATACTAGTCATCTACTTTGTTGCTACACAAGGGACCATTTTTAACTAGGCAAACATAGTGTCAAACAGCTTATCAGCCTGTATAAGTGCAACATTGGGAGGAGTGTCCCAAAAGAAGTCAGAATTATACACGAGCTCTATTTTGATTGATTGCATTCTATGCATTCAGTCTTTCCCTGCACTAAAGTGTCATTGGCATAAGGATCGAGCTCCAGTATATGCTACCTACAAGTTATTTTGGGCTCATAAATATTACAGTGATTATAAAGAGATTTGTGAGAATGTTATCATGCCTTTATACACTCTCATTTTCTCGGAAGAATGCAATTGCGTGTTAGAAGAAGCCTTCAAGGTGATGCAAGAATACGAAAATTATTATGTAATAGAGGATGGCTTATATGTAAGAATGTATGGCAGTTCAAGGCCCCCTTCTCTGCTCCCAAGATATGCTACTGATTATGTACTCCATAAATAAGTTGTTAGATAGTTATATATTGATGGAGTATGAATTTTGTTTTTGAACAGAAAAAGGCAGTATATCCTGCAGTGCCCTTTCCCATTGGAAGTTACAAAATTTCAAGGGTGAAGAATGCAGTAGAATTTGTCAAAGAATTGGAATAATTTCCATTAAAGGATGTTTGAGGTCTAAAATGGGCCTCCTAAGGAAAATAATAAAATAATAAGATAATATTTATTAATTTTGGAGGGAAAAAGAAAAAAACTACTTTTTGTGTTCGTATTTTCGACATATCTCGCTGTGTTTTTACTCAAATTTCGATCGAGAGAGATTATTGGATGCAGAATTTGATTTTGAATCAAACAAGTACCCACACTGCATACTTTTGATGGACCCTACTACCCCAAAAACAAGAAATACCTTAAAAATATGATGATGATGTCATCATCACATTTTTTCAAGTATTTCTTGTTTTTGGGGTAGAGGGGTCTGTCAAAAGTATGCAGTGTCGGTACTCGTTGGATGAGGAATCAAATTCTACATCTAGAAAGCTCTCTTGATCAAAATTCGAGTAAAAACACAAGGAGATATGTCGAAAATATGAACAAAAAAAGTAGTTTTTTTTATGACAACTATGTCAATTCAACCATTATGGTTGACTCATTTTATTGGAATTATATTGGTTCTTGAAGTCCAAATCACAAGAACTTATTGTTGGCATGTTTTCTTATAAGGCCCATTTTAGACCCCATATTTCCTTTAATGCACTTCGGTGAAATGAACTTTCATAGAAATGATTCTAAGGACAAGGTAACTAATTACTGCAAAGAAGATGGATTTCATTTTGAGAACACTGATTTTTGGGACAAAGATGAGGAGACTTACTGAAATGCTAAGAACATGACAAACCTAAGAAAAAGGTTCAAGAAAAAGATAGCAACTATGTGTGGTAAAGGAAAAGATGCAGAGAAATTGAAAAGGAAAGAAGAAGAAGAAGCCAAGAAGAGAGAAGACAAGGCTAACAAACTAGTAGAAGAGGGAGAAAATTCGTTGAGGTCAGAAGAAGAATAAAAGAAACGAGCAAATGAAGAAGCAGCAAAGAATCTTCAAGAAGAAAAGAAAATAAAAGAAGAATATGAAATCCAAAAAATGTAGGCAGACAGTGAAAGGTTCAAATTAGAAGGTGTCCAAAAAGAGAAACGAAAAACAAAAAGGACACCTGAAAGGTCAAGAACAGAGACACTAGAAGGACAAGACCCTACGGACCAAGAACGGGCTCAGTCTAATAGTAACACATTAGAGCTTGTTGTTCCCTCTAGCGGTATAGTAGGAGAAGGTTCAGTGTTAACTTCAGGAATTGATTTGATTCCTTTCATGCCTATGGAAGGAGAGGAGGTACCATATTTTAACACTATATTTTATGACAAAGAGAAAAAGAGAATTGTCAAAAGAACTGAAAAGAAGGTGTACATTGGGGGTAAACCAGGAAAGATGGTAATTGACAAAACAATATTTCACGGTACACATAAGGATGCATGATTACTAGTGAGGGTTGGGGTAGCTCTAACCCTAGACACTGAAGACAATGTGGATAGGATCATGACTGACCTTGAGCAGTCTTAGAAAATGGTGGCCCAGCTAAAAGAAACTTTGAAGAAGGAAAAAGGGTGAAAGCAAGAATCTGAAGAGAAAGTATGAGGACATGATTGGTCAAGTTAAATTTTCAAAGGTAGAATGTCAAACGTTGTAGGTAGATAAAAATGCTATGGTAGTATCTACAGAAAATATAGAGAGGAATTATCAGGATACCTTAGCAGAGTTGGGAGAGCTATAGCTGAAGTATCAGAGTTTGGAGGCTGAGAAAAATCATCTTCAATTATCAGTTGAAGAACTGAATAAAGAAAAGAGAAGATTAGAAAGTAAATTGATAGAGCTAGAAGAGTAGAAGACCACCACAGAAGGGAAAGGTAAGCTATTGAGACTCAAATAGCAACCTTGGAGGAACAAAAGAATTCACTTGCAGCTTCCATGAAGTCAGCTATGGAGTAGAAGGTTGATATTGAACCTTTAAAGAAGCATGCTCTTATGCTTAGAAAGAATATTCATCAAATACAACTACAGATAGCGGAAGAAAGATTTAAAGTCCAACAAATATACATTAGATTAGAAGAAACTGTAAATACAGTCTCATATGTTTTGGATCGAACCCATGAGATTTTGGAAACTCTACAGGGAAGGATGAATTGGGTAGAAGCAAACAAAGAATCTCCCACAGATATATTTGTCAAACATCAGGAGACAATAAAGCAGGAATACGAGCTGATTGAGTCTGCCAGTAATGCAGTAGAATAATTAAAGAAGAAAATTAAGAAAACATAGAGTGTCTGTGCTGAATTTGTAGGAGAGTGCCCCTAACCTATAATCAGTGTCAGACCTCCACTACAAAGAGACTATAAGTGCTTCCAAAACATGAAATGTTTTCGAAACAATTACAGGAAAGATGCATCAAAGATGAACAAGCCATCCAGTAAGTCAAGGAGTTGGATGAAAAGATACTAAACACTGAAGTAGCACATGCAGTTGTGAGTATTCACTTGCTAGAAGACTAGATGCGCTTGATTCATGCCAGGATAGAGGGTGTAAAAACCTAGGCTTCCCAGCACGAAATTACTATCAGATTTCTTGGACCTTCTGGTTTTGGGAATATAGCAGCCGAGGCAACTGTATGGAGAAAGTTCATGAATGAACAAGTTGGGCCCTTCTAGTTGATTGTTTTGGAATAATGTAATATATTATATTTATTTTTGTTCACAAGATAAAAGACAAAAAAAAATTAATAGAAAGGTTGGAAGCCCAAAAGGCAACGAGGGGGAGCCCAAGGTTTTTTTCTTTTTGTATAAATATGGGCAAGTTTTAGGTAGAAAGGGACCTTTTTTTAGACTATCCTTGTGTAAGATTATTGTAAGAAGAACTAATTCATCTTATAATAAAGAGTTATATTTTTCGACTGGAGAAAGAACTATGGAGTTTCAAATGTTTGCCATGGGCTAGTTGGATGTGAACTCTTTCTATTCCAGATTGTTTCCATGAACTATGGGATCGTTCTAACTTATGATTTATTTCATGTTGTGAATGTGCTCCTATTTATTTCTGTGAAATTTCCACAATCGTAGTTGAGTAATGAATGTTTTAATTAACAATGAGCTATCTCTTTGTTAATCTGTCTATTGATATTCATGTGTTTAGAAATGTTAACAGCTATCTATAATTTTCTTAATGCATGTTATACAATACATTACTCACCATTAATTACAATATTTCTCCTTAGGGATAGGTTAGTTAGTCTTAGTTAGTTTTCTTTGTTTGTGATTTAGAAGCGAGAGAGCTAAGACGAGAGGTAAGAACCTACGCATCACATTGTGACACTCCTTGTTATCTCTATCGTCTATATTTAGTTAGGCACTTGCACATCATACATAAATATAAAAACTAAAAAATTGTAACACCCCGGTTTTGACCCCATTGTATTAGATGTACATGATGTATATATTGTAATGAATCATGGTGTGGAGCTAAAGGCAAAAGCCCCACCATCAATTTGGTTGTGTTATGTTTCGATGAACGAAATTGTTGCCAATGGTATATCGTGGTATATGGCACATATTAGTTGGTATCATGTAAATATGATTTTTTATTAAATAAACCCCAACTAGCTATGCCACTACAACCATATTGAAAAGGGTATGATATTCCTAAGGATAAGCGGGGGATTGTTAAACCTTGAGCCCATGGGGGAGAAGCCATGTGTTACCACCCTTTTTGTTTTGCTCACATTTCCTTGTCTCATCCAACTACCACCTTAAATGTTCTGCTGATTAGTTGGGGCAGTTACTGCTGGGGAGTGGAGTGTGGCAGGATTGTCAGTCCTTGCCCACATGCACACTCCACCAGCAAATCGAACCACATGTTGGGCAGGAAAAATGACTACGCCCATCATTCCACTCTCTCCACGACAGTGCTGGGCACTCTTTCGCACTTTCCCACTTGCCATTCTCCATTGTTGTCCATCCTCACATAGAGGATCCTTTTTGTTTGGTCTCATGCAGCAAGGAGTAGATTCATTTTGGCTATCATTCACGTTTTCTACAGAGGAGGTATATGTGGTTCATATATGGATTTGTGGTATGCGTGTATGTTTTTCCTCATGCATAGGATGGGAGTCCGATTTCTTTCCCCACTACATGCTATGTAATTTTTATGGTTGCTTCATCCCATTGTGGAGCCAAGAGCTGAGGTCTTGTCACATGCCCCAATTTTTGAAAAAACAATATTATATTATTTCATTTTATTTGAGGACAATATATTAATTTTTATGCTAAGTTGTAATTGATGACTCGGTAGAGTCAAGTATATTTAATGTAATTCTAAATATTTTATTATAAATAAATAAAGGAGGAGACAATAGCTTAGGAGAGCTGTTAAAAGAGTGTTTACTAGTCAAATTGGTGGAGGAGACTAGGTGGAGAGAAAACATACATGTGGCAGCATCCTCAAACCACTTCCAACTGTTGCAGGTGGCAACCTCCCTACATTTGGGATCATGATTCCCCAAGAAAGTGCAATCAGAGCAGGTGGCTCAATTAATTGAAACTGACCCAAAAGACCTAGGAAATATTTATAAAAATTCCCATTGAAGAGAGTTGAGGCTACTCATTCTAGAGAAGTGATCATTCAGGTGAATCATAGGTGAATGTACTTCAAAGAAATTAAATGGAAGGGAATTGTGGAAAGATTTTGAGGGGATAACTGCTGAGTGATGTAATGCAGCTTTTAAGCTGAAAGATCTTACTACTGAGTGCAGGGTGTTTTACTGAGTCATTTGACTAGTCTACTGTTTGCATGCTCCACCAGTTCTCAACCAAAATACCAGGAACAGGCTCGGGGGTCCTGAGGAAGCGTTGTTTGAGCGCTCTCCAGGAGTTTGGTAGGGAGAAACAACCTCCTAACATTGTTGTTGTCTATCCTAATCAGGTTCTACATTATTTGTTTTACTGTGTTAGATAGATAAATCTGAATCTGACTGTTAAATGAATGTTAAATATTCAGTTTGTAAATTGTTAGAATGGAAAATAATTCTAGTCTGCGTTTTTCCACACTTGGAAGGACCAGGGTGTACTCCAGCACAGATAGAGTATTTACAGTAGATGAAAGAAAATGTTAAGAGACTGAATAGAATAGATATGGTTCTTCCTTTCTTAGTAGCAGAGTAACTTATTTCAGTATGAAGGTTGTTATTAAAAAGAATAATGATTTAGTTATCTATGTTTATTGTGTTAACAAGCTTATTTATGTAAATATATTGGAAAAGAAATAGCAGTAATCTAGTACAGGTAGAAGGATTAAGATGATAAGAAAATATCTTAGTAGATAAGATTGTGTATTTATACATAGTAGATTAATTTTTATTTAAGTTAAATTACTATGGAGGTTAAACTGTTTAATGATAGGCTATATTTCTCCGTGTTCACTTACTAACTAATTGAAATACAGCAGAAAAATCATAGTCAAGTTACAATGTTTACATTCAACTTAGTAAAGAAATAAACTACTAATCATATAGTTTATTTTCTAATAATATCAACTAATCCAAGACTAACAGTTATTATAAACTAAGTAGGGTTATATTAAAGGTACTTAAATTATAAAGAAAAAAATAAGTTACAGAATCTATGCTTATCCTTTCAAAGAACTCTGAGTAGAATTCTATCTTTCATTTTAATAAATAAAAACAATGAGAACGTGATTAATAACAATACAAAAATAAATATCTATCTATGTAAAAACTCTTTATAATTTATCAGACATGCTTATACCTGTAAAGGTAAACTTTAAGGTCTAAACCCTAAACCAAATTTATTTAATCTTTACAAATAAAAAAAAAAATTTTAAGCTACAATCCATTTATTTGGATTATTATATTAATAAACAATTAAACTACTATAGACTGGTTATAGTCCTTTTCAAAAATATATGAATAGATACAACTTAAAAATGTCATGTCACAACACACCTATAATAATATAAATTTAACCGAATTAACAAATAGCAGAATCCTAATATTAATAAACTGAAGAATTCATTTAAACCAGGGTTTCATTTCAGGAAAACCCTAGTTGTTAATTACGAATAGGTAGGTTAATTTTATAAACTATACACTATGATTGAGTTACAGTCTTAAATAATAACAATAATCTATACAAAAAATAAAATAGACAGTAATATTCTTTATTAATAGTCGGTTAGGGAAAAACCTAACTCACATAGAGTCACCATACAGTATCAGTACAAAATGAGTCGGAGCTCGAAGACAAACTTTCTTAAAAACCAATGTATTACATTGACAGGCCGTAAGGCTGAAAATTTAACTAATTACAACACCTATCTCAAGGCCAGTACTACCCAATGACATAGTGAGGGTTTGTAAACATAATAGAACAAACAACATTTAAAAATAAAACCACATTTTTAATGGTGAAACTAGACAAGCTTCCAAGCTCAGGGTTTCACCATCGACAAACCTGTTACAAGCAGGGTGAGATCTCATTCGTTGAACATGGGGCTTACCAGATTGGAGCCACAAGCCCTCGAAGACAGCCAAAATTATCTTCGTTACGGATTGCAAGAAATAGTCACAAGTTCCTGCATGGAGAGCACAACACAGAGCGTTAATTACAAGACTCTTTTTCTATTGTAAACCCTACTGTAAACATAACTTTACTATGAGTCTTCTATTCTGAAAAGAATACTAAATAATTACCTTTAATAAAGAGTAACAAACAGTCTAGCGAAGAGATTGTCACCCAACTGCAAGTAGCACATACAAAATTCCAAATCCTACGACGACGATGGAGCACAACCAACAACAGTGAAGCTTAACTTCTCACCGCAATGACAGACCACAGGGAAAGAAATACGAAGCTAAGGACAGGATGCGAGCCAAGTGCAAACAAACCAGTAAATTCTCACATAGTAGAACCCATAGCTATGAAGCTTGGCAATAATACTAAACTCAGGAGACTACAACAATGTTAACGCAAGTTTTGGAGCAAGCCAGAATAGGAAGAACACTCACAGCCGCCATGAAACCTTGCAGAGCAGCCCGAAGGCCAGCATGAACTTCAGAGGGAGAATGACAAAGCGATTAGGGTTGCAAGAGTTTTATATCTCCAACACACGGACAAGAGGTGACCACGTGCCCTGAAATAATTCTAACCACACATGGGTCAACTCCAAAGTCCCCTACGGTGCAATCATCTGAATTATTAAAAACAATAATTTGTATCAACTTTGCATGAACTATGATGTATGCATATACATATCACATTGTTAATCATATATAATTTATATCATAATGTTTGATAGCTCGATTTTGGGCAATTGGGTAAAACAATCATATGCTAACATTGACCTATTGTAAGGTGGTAACCACTTAATCTTTTAGATAATCCCAAAATCGATCATGCTTAGAACCTTTCAAACTACAAGTAGGCTTATATACTTGCAAAACAATGTTAAATATGCATGTACTATAATCCCACTTATCTTTTATAAACAAACAACTTGGGTGGTTATAATGGATGGAGTTGGATAGCATAGTAAAAGAGTATAGTCATGACTTTTACCAAGTTCGATGTTGGTTTAAACTTTCATAGACACTAGCTGCTTCTTGATCTGTTAATACTAGTAATTTACTATAATTGTTTAAATTGGACAAGATAGTTTGTGATTGATCAAGATAACATGTACTTAGCATAGGGTAGCATTTTGATCATAGTAGAAAGATCTACCAAAATAGTTACTATAGACATAAACTTAATGTAAGAGAGGCATTATGGTAATAATAAAATTACAATGGAATAACCTTACTCAAGTCTATAATCATTGGAATGACAATGATTGACTTAGATTTAGGAAGTAAGGGCAAACAGTATTCCATGTGAAACGATGCAGTTGTTTTTACAATAATCAAGCTTATATTATCAAGGATTTTTACAGGCAATAAGTTTCCCTACAGAATGTAAATAACGATTAGTTTGGTACTTTAGTAAATAATACGATAATGTATGTGGTTACAATAGTACATGCAATATGACATTAATGTGAGTAAGAAAGTTGATAACGTGTTAGTGAACAACTGGTTTTTACACACCTGTAATAGGTTCATAACTTCCATAACTAGTAAGTTAAAAATAAAATAAAAACATATATTCGATTGAGAATCATTACTATCAGTATTGATAGAAGCTCTGTCATGAATAAAAATAAATAAGAATAAGTATAACATTTGCAAGTTAAGCATGTTAAAATAGAAGTGAATATATGACAAAGATTACGAGCTTAGAGTTCACAGTAAGTATCTTTGGTGTCGCTAAGATTGATAAAGAAAGGAACCTGTTTATTTGAACTCTGCTTACAAGAAAAACTAGAAAATATAAACTAGTTTACCTCATTGAAGTTGCTTGAAAATTATCAGCTCATTTTACTAGCTTATTATTTTGCAAACAGAAACACTTCTTGATACTTTATGAATTTAAAACGTCTACTTGATCGATCGTACCTGTGAACCTGTAAGAACCAACATTCTGTCTGCATTAGCATAAATGCTAAGTAAGCCTAGGATTCAAATTTAGATTCCACCTACTTGCCATAAAGTAGACTTATTAGTAAACTGAAAGAAAACAGTATGCAAGTAAATCTTATTTTATGTTACAAAAAAGAAGTTGCTTTGGTTAACATAATTTGAAAATGTGTAATACTAATCGTTGGACTATTTCATTTTTCGTTAACCATTAGCTGTTAGTAAACCGCATATTCAACATTTTATGTTATATCAAAATTTTGAATTTTTGTGAAAATTTGGGGTTTTGACATGTGGTATCAGAGCACAAGGTTGAAACACTAGGCCTTGATGAAGCCCAACTAGCTTTTATGAAACGGTGATTTTGAATTATTTTGCTGATGTCTTTTTCTTTTAAATGTTATTCAACAGAAAAATTGTTTCTGAAGTCTGACAACAGGTATGGAAAGGATGGAGGAATATACAGAGGAGGAATCTCCATTTACTGAACCAGAAAGAATACCAAGAGATCCTATACTAGAAGACCTAACCACTAATTCCTCATAACTGTTACAAATAGTAAAAGATTTAAAATATGAAATGGAATCAGTTAAATGAGAGAATTAAAGGATTTTGAGAGCTCAAGAGGAGTTGAATTAGATCCTAACAGAAAGATTTCAAACTGAGGGTAGGGGTAAAAGAGCTGATTCAGAAAATACAAGTCATCAACATAAAAATAAAAATATTAAACAGACTAAAAATGAAAGTAGCTCATCCTCAGAGGTGTTTGGTGAACAATGTAATTTTCATTCTACTAGTGATAGTAGTGATGACAACCATTATACTAATAAGAGTAAATATAAACCCTATGAGGATATTTTTGGGGAGTTTAAAAAGATTAAACCACCAACATTCAATGGAAAGACTGAGAAGGGGGAGGAAGCGGAATCCTGGTTATCTAGGATGAAGAAGTACTTCCATATTTATAACTATTCTAACCAATTAAATGCTAGAATGACTATCTACAATCTCTCAGGAAAGGCTGATATTTGGTGGCAAGACTTGAAGAGAGGGAAGGGAATAAAAGAGAAGAGCGTAAATTGGAGTACCTTCAAGAGGTACTTTAGAAAGAAATTTCTGTCCGAGCATTACTATGAAGAGAGAGCAAAAGAATTTTATGAGCTTAAATTAGGATCAATGACTATGAAAGATCTAAACAGCAAGTTTTTATGTCTGCTTAGGTATGTGCCATACCTTGTAGATGAAAAAACAAAGGTATAGTGATTCCTTAGCTATCTACCTTATCATATGAAGGACAGGATTGAGTATGACAATCCAAATACTTTGGAAGAAGCTATGAGGAAAGCCAGCTTCTATTATGAACAGAATCGGAAGAAGGAAAGCATGGCCAACTAGAAGGCCAAGAAGAATAATAACCATTATGATCAAAAGAAGAAAGAATTTGTGCCCAACAAAAATTCCAAAAACAATAAGGATAGAAATTTTCCTAACAAGAATTTCCAAGGAAATAAGAATAATTCACCAAGCAATCAGAATAATTCCAAGGGTAAAGAATTTGCTATTAACCATGGTAATTACACCAAGAAATTTGAACGCAAACAACCTATAAAGTGCTAGGAGTGTAATGGGCCACATTATGCCTCAGTCTCTCCTAATCAAAAAAATACTGTCAGTAATATCCATACTATACAGGAGGAGATGACTGTTGGAGAATTAGCGAGGACTATGCCCAGAATCAATGCAGCCTTGGAGAATCGACAAGCAGAATATCAAACTTCCATGGTGGAAGTAGAAGTTAAGATAAAATAAACCCCTATAACTATTTTAATTGATCCAGGAGCTAGTCTCAGTTATATTTCACCTAAAATGGTAGAAAAATGTAAGTTGCATGTTGAAAATTTTGAAAATTCTTGGTTAGTTCAGTTAGCCACTGGTGCTAAAAGGAAGGTAACTTGTTTTGTAAAAGAATGTGTAGTAGTTATGGATCAATTTGAAACTGGTGTAAAGCCTAATGTATTACCTATTGGTTCTTATGACTTACTCATTGGTATGGATTGGTTAGAACAACATAGGGTAAGTTTAAATTGTTATGATAAAACCTTTACGTGTATAAACAATAATGGAAAACCAATAAGTGTAAAGGGGATCCCTAGAAAAACAACCATAAGGAATTTTTCTACTCTACAGCTTAAGAGAGCTGTTAGGAAGGGTTGCAAAGCTTATGCAGTAACAATAACTGATGAGGAGAATCTAAATAAAACAAACAAATTCTAATTGGAAAACATACCAGTTTTAAGAGATTATGATGATGTATTTCTGGAAGAAGTTTCGAGATTACCTCTGAAAAGGGAACTAGACCTTACCATTGAGCCGGTACCTGGTGCAGTACCCAGCTCAAAGGCCCCTTATCAAATGAACATACTTGAACTTAATGAATTAAAGTCACAATTAAAAGAACTTATTGATAAAAAGTATATTCGACCTAGTGTGTCTCCCTAGGGGACACCTGTCATCTTCATTAAGAAAAAGGATAGAACCATGCGACTTTGCATAGATTACCATCAATTGAATAAGATGACTATCAAAAATAGATACATGTTGCCTCGCATAGATGATCTGTTTGATCAACTACGTGGAGCCACAGTGTTTTCGAAAATTGATTTAAGGTCTGGATATCACGAAGTTAGGATTAAAGAAGAATATATCTTTAAAATAGCTTTTAGGACTCGATATGGTCATTACGAGTTTGTCGTCATGCCATTCGTGCTCACTAATGCCCCAACTGTTTTTATGTGTTTAATGAACAACATTATGCATAAGTATCTAGATAAGTTTGTAGCCGTGTTTATCGACGATATATTAATCTATTCAAAAACCGAAGAAGAACATAAAGAACATTTAAAAATTGTTTTGCAAGAGTTACGAGATCATCAACTCTTTGCAAAGTTTAGTAAATGCGATTTCTTCAAATATAAGATTCAGTACTTAGGTCATGCGGTGACTAAGGAAGGGATTTCAGTGGATCCCGAAAAGATGAAGGCAATTGAAGATTGGCAGGTTCCTAAGGATGTAACTGATATTCAATCCTTCATGGGAATTACTGGTTATTACCGTTGGTTCATTGAAGGTTTTTTGAGAATTGCGAATCGGATAACTTCTTTGTAGAAGAAAGGAAAGAAATTTTATTGGAACCAGAAATGTGAGGAAATATTTAAAAAGTTAAAAACTTTATTAACCAGTGCACCTATTTTAAGAATAGTTGATCCAAATAAAGAATTTGTAGTGTGCACTAATGCCTGCAATGATGGTTTAGGTAGTGTTCTGACTCAAGAAGGGCATGCTATTTCCTATGAGTCTAGGAAATTAAAAGTTCATGAAAAGAATTATGCAACTTATGATTTGGAATTAGCTGCTATTATACATGCTCTAAAGATGTGGCGACATCACCTAACTGGCAGAAAATTTATTTTAATGACTGATAATAAAGGAATAAAGTATCTGTTAGATCAACCTAATCTAAATGCTAGACAAGCTAGGTGGCTAGCTTTTATGAGTGAGTATGATTTCAAAATTCAGCACATTAAAGGTAAAGAAAAGAAAGTTGCTGATGCATTAAGTATGAATGCAAGGGTGAATTTCACAACAGTTATCAGCACTTATACAACAGATCTAGATGAACAGCTTAAAGCAGGGATAGAATAAGATGAAATTTACCAAAACTTACAAGCTAAAATGAAAGAAAATCCAACAGAAAGCTTAAGTAAAGGGTATAGTTTGAATGCAAAAGAATTTTTACTGTATAAAGATAGAATGTATGTACCTAACGTACCTAAAGTTAAATTGTTAATTTTGGATGAAATCCATAAAACTCTATACTCAGGTCATCCAGGTTATCAAAAGACTATAACTATGTTAAGAAAAGAATATTTTGGCCAAATATGAAGACTAGATTAGCAGAGTATATCGCTAGATGTTTTGAATGTCAGCAGGTGAAAATTGAACATCAACACCCAGCTAGATTACTTTAGACATTGCCCATTCCTAGTTGGAAATGGGAGATAACTAGTCTTGATTTTATTACTGGACTACCTAAAAATCATAATTTAAATGATTCTATCATGGTAGTGGTTGATAAATTAAGTAAATCAGCTCACTTTATACCTGTTAAAATTACGTATAAAGCTGCAAACATAGCTGATATATTTCTATAACAGATTTTTTGACTGCATGGAATACCGAAAGTCATAATCTTAGATAGAGATCCTAAATTTACAGGTAACTTTTGGAAATATCTGTTTAAACGATTAAACACTACATTAAATTTTAGTACTTTGTTCCATCCTCAAACAGATGGACAAACTAAAAGAGTAAACCAAGTACTGGAAGATTTATTAAGAGTGTATGTGAAAGACCAGCCAGGTAAATGGGAGGATTATTTGCATCTGGTAGAATTTGCTTATAATAGTAATTATCAGGCATCAGCTAGATTTAGTCCTTTTGAAATATTGTATGGAAGGAAATTTAATACTCCTATCTCTTGGATTAATATGATGGATAGATTAGTATTAGATTTTGAACTATTAAAGGAAATATTGTAAAGCAGGTACAAGGTAATCTGAAAGTTGCGGAGGATCGACAGAAAAGTCAAGAAGACCTTAAAAGAACTCCAAAGGAGTTTCAGGTAGGTGAACATGTGCTAATCAGGGTGAGGCCCAAAAAGAGCTCTTTGAGATTGGGAAGTTGTGCAAAACTAGCACCTCGTTACTGTGGTCCATTTGAAATACTGTCCAGGATTGGACAAGTAGCTTATTAATTAGCATTACCACAAAATTTAAGAGTACATAATGTTTTTCACTTTTCTGTATTAAAGAAATATGTTCATGATGCTACTCATGTTGTTAACTAGAATGCTATACAGGTGGAACCAGAAGGATATTTTCCAGTGGAACTGGACTGTATCCTCGGACGGAGGGAAATCACACTTCGAAACTGCACCATTGGTCAACTGAAGGTGCAATGGAAGCACCTTAGTTGGGAGGAAGCCACCTAGAAATTGGAAAGTAATATGTAGGATGCATATCCAATTCTGTTCCAGGGGAGTTCTGAGGATGAAGAATAAATAACATCGAGGACGATGTTATGCTCTAAGGGGGTGTGTATGTCACATGCCCCAATTTTTACAAAAAAAATATTATATTATTTGATTTTATTTGAGGACAATATATTAAATTTTATGCTAAGTTGTAATTGATGACTCAGCAGAGTCAAGGATATTTAATGTAATTCTGAATATTTTTATTATAAATAAATAAAGGAGGAGACAACAGCTTAGGAGAGCTGTTAAAAGAGTGTTTACTGGTCAAATTGGTGGAGAAGACTCGGTGGAGAGCAAGAAGACATGTGGCAGCATCCTCAAACCAATTCCAACTGTTGTACGTGGAAACTTCCCTACATTTGGGGTCATGATTCCCCAAGAAAGTGGAATCAGAGCAGGTGGCTCAATTAATGAAAATTGACCCAAAAGACCTAGACAATCGTTATAAAAATTCTCATTGAAGAGAGCTGAGGCTGCTCATTCTAGAGAAGTGATCATTCAGGTGAATGTAAGAAATTCAATGGTAGAGAATTGTGGAAAGATTTTGAGGGGATAACTACTGAGTGATCTAGTGCAGCTTTTAAGCTGAAAGATCTTACTGTTGAGTGCAGGGTGTTTTACTGAGTCATTGGACTAGTCTACTATTTGAATGCTCCACCAGTTCTCAGCCAAAAAAGCAGGAATAGGCTTGAGGGTCCTAAGGAAGCATTGCTTGAGAGCTCTCCAGGAGTTTGGTAGGGAGGAACGACCTCCTAAAGCTGTTGTTGTCTATCCCAATCAGGTTCTACATTATTTGTTTTACTATGTTAGATAGATAAATATGAATCTAACTATTAAATGAATGTTAAATATTTAGTTTGTAAATTGTTAGAATGGAAAATAATTCTAGTCTATGTTTTTCCACGCCTGGAAGACCAGGCCGTACTCTAGCACAGATAGAGTATTTACAATAGATGAAAGAAAATGTTAAGAGACTGAATAGAATAGATATGGTTCTACCTTTCATAGTAGCAGAGTAATTTATTTTAGTATGTAGGTTATTATTAAAAAGAATAATGATCTGGTTATCTATGTTTATTGTTTTAACAAGCTTATTTATGTAAATATATTGCAAAAGAAATAGCGGTGATCTAGTATAGGTAGAAGGATTAAGATGATTAGAAAATATCTTAGTAGATAAGATCGTGTATTTATAGACAGTAGATTAATTTTTATTTAAGTTAAATTACTATCGAGGTTAAACTATGTAATGATAGGTTATATTTCTCTATGTTCACTTAGTAACTAATTGAAATACAGCAGAAAAATCACAGTCAAGTTACAATGTTTACATTCAGTTCAGTAAAGAAATAAGCTACTAATCATATAGTTTATTTTGTAATAATATCAACTAATCTAAGACTAACAGTTACTATAAACTAAGTAGAGTTATATTAAAAGTACTTGAATTATAAAGAACAAACTAAGTTACAGAATCTATGCTTATCCTTTCAAAGAACTCTGAGTAGAATTCTATCTTTCATTTTAATAAATAAAAACAATGAGAATGTGATTAATAACAATACAAAAATAAATATCTATGTATGTAAGAACTGCTTATAATTTATCAGGCAAGCTTATGCCTGTAAAGGTAAACTTTAGGGTTGAAACCCTAAACCAAATTTATTTAATCTTTACAAATAAAAAAAACATTTAAGCTACAATCCATTTATTTGGATTATTATATTAATAAACAATTAAACTACTATAGACTGGTTACAGTCCTTTCCAAAAATATATGAACAGATACAACTTAAAAATATCTTGTCACAACACACCTGTAATAATATAAATTTAACCAAATTAACAAATAGCAGAATCCTAATATTAATAAACTGAAGAATTCATTTAAACCAGGGTTTCATTTTAGGAAAACCATAGTTGTTAATTCCAAACAGGTAGGTTAATTTTATAAACTATACAAACCACTTATACTATGAAACGAGAAGTCAACACATTTCTCTTTTTTCTCTCTCCTAATTTTAGTAGCTATTATTACCTTCATTTAAAAAAGGGTTGATACCAGTATCACACATTTTCATTTTGAGGCATTTTTGGGGGCATTTGAATAATCTTTGTCCTAAAATATTTTTAGTTTCTACTTTCAAGTGGATTTCTTCATGGACATCAAGGTCCTCTTCCATTAGATAATCTATGTCTTCAAGATTCCCAAAGTGCTCCTCTACAAACATCCCTCCTAATAGGGATTGAAGCTCTTTTAACATCTTCTACACAAGTGTTTCACTAAAATTAAAAAAACTACATTAAAAAAAAATTGCATCGATACTACATTAAATTGAACAAGTTCAATATAAAAGAATGCAAATAACCAATTCAACTTATTCATTCCATTTATTCAACTTTTTTCATGATCTCTATTCATGTCCAATTATTTTTACCCAATGAATGCAAATGAGCTATTCAACTTATTCAATGCTATTATTTTTGTGAATCGATATAATGGCTTCTTGCCAATGATGCCATCTTCATTATTGTCACAAAATATACTGAATGGAGAAAATCCATGGTTTTTATTACAATTGTATTTATTCATCTTATTTCATGATCTCTATTCATGTCGAAGATATCTACCCAATGAATCCAAATGGCCAATTTAACTTATTCAATGTTTTTATTTTTGTGAATAGACATAATTATTATCACAAAATATAGTAAATAGAACAAAGCAAAAGGTTTTTATTAAAATTATATATTTTAAATTTTGTTTTTATGTTGTTTGCCATGATGCCATGTTCATTATTGTTACAAAATATAGTAAACACCATAAAGAACTTCCCAAAATATAGTTGTGTAATAAGAAATAAGCTAATAACTTAAATGAACGATGTCAACTTGTGGTGCAGGAACACTCATTTGAACCTAGCGATTTCTAAGGAGCTCCCCTTTGGCTTAGATTGAGCTGAAGCAAACTGCATAGAGGTTTACCTCACATAAGAGAACACAAAAATAACAAGATAATTCTCATAGTTGCAAATCTCGAGCATGTAACTATCAGGATCATGGAAGAAAAGTTGGACGATGTACAACCCTTCATCTTCCACAACACATTTTTCATATTTTCTTTCCATTTGTTACAATTTATTTTCCACTAAAATAACATCTGGGCACTGCGAGAGAAAAAATAGTAACAGTGATCATGACAGCTCTAAAATGAAGCAAATCCTTCTAGAATAATAGTAAGAATCTCTCAAAGGTGACTAAAGGAATTTAAGTAAACCTGAAAAGCGATTTGGTTATCTCTTGGATCGATCTTAGTTTTCTTAGGGAGATCATCCCAAGACCTGCACTGTAAGAGATGAATCCCCACATCGTAACCGAATAAGCTGTACATCAACAACATTTTAGATCCGTCGGAAGATATATGAAATATTATATTTAGACAGTAATGTTGGGTAAAGGACTATATTGACCCAAATATCTTACCAAGCTCCTCCAAAATCGAATTAATATGGCCTCCTAACTTGCTGAAATCCAAGAACATTCTCGTAGAATTCTATAGAATCTGTGATAGATTTGCAAACAAATGAAACATGATTGAGAGATACCAAAGGCAAAGGTTGGGAAATTGTTGCTTTTTCACAATCTACAAATGGAAATTAATAATTTGGTAGGCACTGGTTTTCAAAAATGATTTACACTCTTCAGGGCATTGCGCAACCATCTCCTTATTAAAGAAGTTTTAAGGTAAATAATAGAAATCATCCGTAGCCAAAGTGTCACAATTACTTGTTTCCTTATGATATTGGTTAATTACTTCTGCATTTATTACTTGGTAAATAATAGAAATTATCCGTAGCCAAAGACTTTTGATTTTGGATTGATAAGAGTTTTTTCCCAAAATGTTTGCAACTCGCTATTCAAATATTCACCACAAAGAACTTTAGATATTCAAATCCCTTATTCTTCATATTAAAATAGCAACTAATTCTTCACATAGAACAAGGTTATAACTCAAACAATCCATGGGAATGATCATTCTGGCTCATTGTTGGAACAATTCATGTTCTGTGCTTTTGTTTCTACAATAAACACACTTGAACCAGCAATGGATTTCAATGTTAAGATCAATGAAGCATGAAATATTCAATGAAGCATGAGAATTGCACCGCCATTGAGGGGTGACTCTTTGGCTGCCAAGGGAGCGAAGCTCCGCCCCCTCCTCCCTCCGCCCATGCTTCATTGAAACAAAAGCACAGAACATCATAATATCATTTAAGGAAGAAACATAGGTGGGAGGTTGTTCACTATCAATTATTAAACTTAAAATTAGCCCTGTATGGGACTGACTGACTGATACAGGTCACTCCTTATTTTCTTCATTTAATCAATTCCACACCACTCGGAAATAGTGTGGAATCCCACACCACTTGGAAATGGTATGGAATTAACAACATAATAATCTTGAAATGGTATGGAATTAACAACATAATAATCTTGAGCTAGGTAAGCAATTACAGTGGTGTGGAATTCCACACCACTTGGAAATGGTATGGAATTAACAACATATTCATATTGAGCACAACAATCTTGTTATGGCCCATCATACTAGCCATTTCCCTTAACTACGATTTATATCTAATACTCCTTGTCAAATGAAACAAATTAGGAAACAATGAAAACATCAGTGCCTAGAAGCTAACTGGTTCCTAGAATGAATCTGCCATGTCCATGGCCATTGTAATATAGGAGGAGTTGCCGAGAGCAGATTAGAAAAGAAGATAGTTGAGCTCAATCTTCAATCCACGGCACCATTGTCGTGAAAATGAAACCATCCTTTAGCAGCAGAATGTTATGTATCCTGATTATTGTTTGTACACTTATTCCCCTCACAGCAGCTAGTCCAGAGACTAATAAAGTTTGGAGTTATTGTGGGGATAGAAAATATAGAAACGGTGGCATCTTCCATAAGAATTTAAACAAGGTTTTGGATTCACTGACGAGAAACGTTTCTCT
The DNA here is from genome assembly GCA_001517045.1 of Pseudotsuga menziesii. Classification (NCBI taxonomy): domain Eukaryota; kingdom Viridiplantae; phylum Streptophyta; class Pinopsida; order Pinales; family Pinaceae; genus Pseudotsuga; species Pseudotsuga menziesii. The sequence continues at coordinate 21,728 of LPNX010487018.1, forward strand.
GAACGGGTTCAATACTTATAGTGTTGTAGTTGAGGGTAAGAACACTGACAGCTTGGTTTATGGACTTGTCCAGTGTAGGGGAGATCTAGATCCCTTGGATTGTAAACAGTGCGGATCCACGGCCAAAGAAATACTTTCTACCCAGCTCCAGTATTTAACCTTCGTTCTCACTCTCTCCACATTCGACTCGTCCTGATGATGGATCCTGATATGGATTCGAAATGTCGACTTGGTCATTTCGATACTGTGGTTTCTCCGATTACATCATTAACCTATCACCACAGAAATTTAGCAACAAAGAAATACTTGTTGAGGGATGTCACAACACTTCTGGATTTATTCAATTAGACGAATGCTTCTTGCGTTACGCCAATAATGATTTTGAGCAGCATAATGAGTCTGAGCAGAGTCATCTAAGTTGCAAATCTCGTCAAGAAATATTGGAATACCAGTTCCCAAATGCTGTCAGTGACCTGCTCTTAAGAATTACCAATAGAACTTGGAAGAGTGACAATATTTTTGTTGCAGATTCAATAGCTGCCCCTCCTAATACGACATATGATAGAATCTACAGCATAACGCAGTGTTGGAGAGATCTGTCACAAGCAGGATTCGCATGGTGTCTAACTTCTGCCTCCTTACAATTATTTCAATCATGGACTTATCAATGTCGGGGAGGAGGGAGGCAGGAGCGGAGCTCCACTCCCACCTCCTTTGTCCCTCCTCCCATATGGTTAATACAAATGTTCTAGTGCATTACAAATTAATAATTAGAGTTTCTTAGTTAAACGATATTGCCCTATCTAGTAGGCTTCTTCGTTAAATGGTGGCGCGATTCTATGGCGCAATTCGTAGCATAATGAGTTTGAGCAGAGTCATCTGAGTTATGAACCTCCTCAAGAAATCTTGGAGGACCAGTTCCCAAATGCTATCAGTGACCTGCTCTTAAGAATTACCAATAGAGCTTGGAAGAGTGACAATCTTTTTGCTGCAGATTCAGTAGCTGCCCCTCCTAATATGACATATGATATAATCTACAGCATAGCGCAGTGTTGGAGAGATCTTTCACAAGTAGGATGTGCATGGTGTCTAACTTCTGCCTCCTTACAATTATTTCAATCATGGACTTATCAATGTCGGGGAGGAGGGAGGTAGGAGCGGAGCTCCGCTCCCTTGGCCACCAAAGAGCTGCCCCTCAATGGTGGCATGATTCTCAGC
>LPNX010487018.1:23066-49192 GCA_001517045.1 Pseudotsuga menziesii
GCGGAGCTCCGCTCCCACCTCCCTCCCGCCATGCTTCAATGTCTTCATGCCATCAATGTCTTGGATGTTCTTTTTTAATGCGCTCTCCCAATACAGCATATATATCCATTGTCTTTTGAATATTTTTCATATCCGCACGCTCCCACTACAGCGTATATATCCGTTGTCTTTTGAATATTTTTCATATCCGCACGCTCTCTCTACAGCATATATATCTGTTGTCTTTTGAATATTTTTCATATCTACACGCTCCATATAATTTATCGCAGTTGGCCATAAAACAAGCTTTCATTTTAATAATAAAAAAATGAGTTGCGCATAGTGTATCTTACAAAAATAATCTATCTCATTGAAAAGGAGCCATGCTTCTGACTAAAAAGAATTGGAAAGGAGCCACGCTTCTGACTAAAAAGAATTGGAAAGGTGCCATGCTTCTTCTTTTATGGCTAATAGGTATTAGCGGTAGTAAAAGAGCCTCTACCTAATCCCATAACCAGAACCAGACGTAGCAGGGGAATTTATCAAATACCCTTTAACCTTTCAAGAAGAGCCTTTGCGTGCAGGAGTAAAAGAGTATTTGCAAAAACCATTTCAAGAAGAGGTTATGCCCAATCCCATGACCAAAACTAGATGTTGGGGAGGAATTTATCATGGAATGCAACTAACAGAAGCAACATATAGACATGACTTCACTGTTGTATGTAGTAATTCACCTCCTCTGTCGATGAGGAATAAGATGTTACAAAAAATATCCCTCTCACCGAAAGGAGCCACGCTTGCTCTGCTAATGACTAGTAAGAATTGGCAAGGAGCCACACTTCTTTTTCAACATAATTTACAAGCATCCAAGTTTCACCCTCAGCCATGTTCATGATGGCCAAAGTGGGCATATAAAGTTCTCATCTTAAACATTTAAAATACAATTTAATTTAACTTTTTAAAATTTAAATTAAACTTTTAAATGTGAAAGAAGCGTCAACAATTTAATAAAAAGTATTTTTTCATTTAAATTCCACCTAGATTTAACTTTTTAAAATTTAAATTAACCTTTTAAATGTGAAAGAAGTCTCAACAATCAATAAAAAAATGTCCTTTTTCATTGAAATTCCACCGCTCTTAATCTCTCTTAAAACATAATTTGGGTTATATGGGTCCTCGAAGGTCTTAGAAACTTTTTTCAATATTTAAATCATTTTCATTCATTTTCATTTCATAGTGTATAAGGCATAAATAAAACCTTATTTATAGATATATGGATTATTGTGTATAGAGTTTTATAGACACATAAATTTATTAATAGATAAATTTTAATATTAATTTTTTTACTTATAACAACAACTTTCAAAAATAGAATAAAAAAATAAAATCTTCCTAACAAAAATATCTTTTTAGTGATCATTTTAATTAATCATAAAGTAGTTGATTATAGTAGACCTTTTCCCAACATTATAATTTTTTTTCAAGTAAAGCTACCATTATTGTTGCATCCTCTAATCAATAGCTCTTCACTCCAATGCACATCATCAATTTTGGGGGTTATCATGTGTGGAAAACTCTAAGATCATCCCACCATCCACATCTATATTAATAGAAACAGAATGATGGTTCACTTTTTCGAAATACAATAGTGGAGTTAAGGGAATGAGATGAAGATTAAAATTTTCTAAGGTGGTTCATGTTTATAGAATCATGACCATTTATCATGAAACAAATCCATTATGAGATTATTTAAAACTGATTTTCAATTTCTCTCATAAATAGTTTCATTTCTTATTGCTTTCAAATCCATTTTTGCTTGTGGGTCATTTTTCTAGAAATCTTTAAGATAATTTGGGTTATATGGGTCTTTGAAGGTCTTGAAACTTTTATCAATATTAAAATCATTTTCATCTAATGTGAGAGTGGCATGGCTTATTTGATTGGGTGACATACAAGGTACTTATTTTGTAATTGTATTTTAATTGATATAATTTTATCTAAAGTTTATATTATTATAAAACGAAATATATTATTGATATAAAGTCAATTTACAATATTGTATAAACAAATCAATTCTCAAAACATTATTTAAAAATTATTTTCAATTTCTCTCACAAATAGTTTCATTTCTTATTTCTTTAAGATCCATTTTTGTTTGTGGGTCATTTTTCTTGGAATATTTATGAATCTAGGTGGTCATATTTTACAACACATAAATGGTACACTCGTAGTTGGAAAATTTAATGTCATTGAATGTTGTAGAAAGAATTCTAGAACATAAATGGTACTTTAGCTCACTTCCATGTTTAAGTGAAGAGAATAATTGCTAAGTGGAAAGGAGAAGTACTAAAATATTGCTAATTTGCTGATAAGTTATGTTAAATTTTAATTAGGTATATTAGTTTTTTTCATATTATATTTCTTCGGTCATCCATAATTTATAGCACATTGTAAAATTTTGTTACTCAAAACATATAATAAATGCACAAATCTTCATTATATAAAGGGTTCATAAAAAAATCAAATATTTTCATAATCGAGTGTGAAGATTTCTAAATACATGAAATGTGCACTAGCTATTTTTCTAAAAATTTCTTAAGAATGTTGGGGCATGCTATTTACTATACAAGTAAAATAGAGAAATATTTGAGTCACGTTGGTTCTCAAAGCATTAAAACCATGATTTGATTTCATTTTTTATTTCATGTTTCAAACTTTCTATGCTAAGTTTACATAGTAGGAAATGGAGGAGTGCATCAGTGATTTTAAATGTAAGGACCTATGTGACGGTAGTGTTGAGGAATTTCACTCTCTACTTCGATACTATCTCCAAAAGTATTGGAGATAAAGCTTCATTATCCACATTCATGTATGTGCTTCATTTTATTTTCTTCTTTGACGGTTGCAATAAGGATCACAACAAAGGTCAGCCCCAAGTAAATAAAAAGAATTTAGGACCCGCTAGGTATCCAACTAGGAAAAGTGATTTACATAGTTAATCTTAACCTATTGTAAAACATGTATAAAATCCCATCGAGGTTAGGGTGAAAAGGTTGTTGTTTTTTTTCTTTCCTTAATTGGAATACAATAATTGTTGTATCTCATTGATGGGTAGAATAAGATGGAACAGAAATTGAAAGAACGAAAACTTTAGAAGCAATGTATTATTTTCTATTGGGTGTTATAATGACTCCATTGAAACACATATAACATTATTCATGAAAGTAAAGGCACACTTGAAACTTGATTCTATGAGTGGGAGGATCATACAACCATTGCCAAATTAGAGGGAGATCATTCTTTTCTATTTGGTCTTAGAATGGATCCACTAAAATACAAAAAAATATTATTCATGAAAATGAAGAAATAACTAAATATTAATTCTAAACATCACATAATGAATGAAGTCTATTATGAATCATCTCTTATTTTAAATTTTCCATGGTATTATTTTGATCCTGTCTATGTATACTTATAGATTTTATAAGTTGTTGAAATGGCATTCGTCCAAGGCACATTATGTCATAACATTATGCCATTACAATGGCACTTATGCCATTACATTATATTATATCAACATATTATGTTTTTTTTTTAATATTGTCATTATATTATATTATACATTACATTATATCAATATATTATGTCATTTTTAAAATATAATGTTGTTGGGGGATTTAGAGGGTTAGAGGGAGGTGTTTTAAATTTTGCAAATGTAGTGTTGTTGGGGGTTTAAGGGTTAGGAGTGGGGGTGTTTTATTTTTCTTTTTAATGTAATGTAATGGGGTCAGGAGTTTAATTTTTTTATTATTATATCTAATTGCTCATCTGCAAAAAAATATAGATTATGATGGGGTGTTAGACCCATAGATGAGTTTAAATAATTTCACATGAAAAATTTTAGATGTTTTTTATCAGTATGATGTTTGTAATTGAAACTATAAATGAGTTTTTGACAATTTATATGAATAATTTGTTCTTGTAAGGTCTAATATATGACTTCATTATGAATCACATCATAATTTGTTTGGTTTTAATGGTTAGAGTGCTGAAATTATTTATGAAATATTTGTTTTTGTTTAATATGCAAGTTTCAAAAAAGTTGTAATTGATCCCTTGAACAAAAAAATCTTTTTCCAATTTAGGGGTTGATTTCAAAGTTTTTGTAAACAGCAGTATGGCATGTTTAGGCCATGGCTCTATTTTTTACCCCCCCAAAAAAAACATGTATACTGGTATCAACATTTTCCTATTTGGGGGTGTTTTTTGTGTTTTTTATGCAAAAATCATCGTTTTTATGGCTAGAGTTCTCGTTCTTAGTATAAAGTTCTCATTTCATAGTATAATGGGTTTACACTATGGCTGAGTTATAGTCTTAAATAATAAAAATAATCTATACACAAAGTAAAAAAGACAGTAATATTATGTATTAACAGTCAGTTAGGGAAAACCCTAACTTACATAGAGTCACCATACAGTATCACTGCAAAATGAGTCGGAGCTTGAAGATAAACTTTCTTAAAAACCAATGTATTACATTGACAAGCCGTAAGGCTGAAAATTTAACTAATTACAACACCCAGCTCAAGGTTGGGACTATCCAATGACATAGCAAGGGTTTCTAAACATAATAAAACCAACAACATTTAAAAAGAAAACCACATATCTAATGGAAAAACTAGACAAGCTTCCAAGCTCGGGGTTTCACCATCGACAACCCTGTTACAAGCAGGGTGAGAACCCATTTGTTGAACACAAGGCTTACCGGATTGGAGCCATGAGCCCTCGAAGACATCTAGCATTATCTTCTTTATGGGTTACAAGAAGTAGTCACAAGTTCTTGCATGTAGAGAACAATACTGAGCGTTAATTACAAAACTCTTTTTCTATTGTAAACCCTACTGTAAACATAAATTTATGTGAGTCTTCTATTCTGAAAAGAAAAATAAATATTTACCTTTAATAAAGAGTAACGAACAGTTTAGCGAAGAGACTGTCACCCAACTACAAGTAGAAGATACAAAATCCCAAATCCTACGACGACGATGGAGCACAACCAACAGCAATGAAGCTTAGCTTCTCACCGCAATGACAGACCATGGGGAAGGCAAGATGAAGCTAAGGACAGGCTACGATCCAAGTGCAAACAAACCAGTAAACTCTCACATAGTAAAACCCACAGCTATGAATGTTGTCAATAAGACTGAACTCAGGAGACTACAACAACGTTAACCCAAGTTTTGGAGCAAGCTAGAATAGGAAGAACACTCACGGCCACCATGAAACCTTGCAGAGAAGCCCGAAAGCCAACATGAACTTTGGAGGGATAATGAAAAAGTGATTAGGGTTTCAAGAGTTTTATATCTCCAATACATGGACAGGAGGTGACCATGTGACCTCAAATAATTCTAACCACACAAGGGTCAACTCCAAAGTCCCATGCGGTTCAATCATCTGAATTATTAAAAACAATAATATGTATCAACTTTGCATGAACTATGATGTATGCATATACATATCACATCGTTAATCATATATAATTTATATCAGAATGTTTGATAGCTCAATTTTGGGCATTTGGGTAAAACAATCATATGTTAATGTTGACCTAGTGTAAGGTGGTAACCACTTAATCTTTTAGTTAATCCTGAAATTGATCATGCTTAGAACCTTTCAAACTACAAGTAGGCTTATATACTTGCAAAACAATGTTAAATATGCATGTACTATAATCCCACTTATCTTTTATAAACAAACAATTTGGGTGGTTATAATGGATGGAGTTGGATAGAATAGTAAAAGAGTATAGTCATGACTTTTACCAAGTTTGATGTTGGTTTAAACTTTCATAGACACTAGTTGCTTCTTGATCTGTCAATACTACTAATTTACTATAATTGTTTAAATTGGACACGATAGTTTGTGATTGATCAAGATAACCTGTACTTAGAATAGGGTAGGATTTTGATCATAGTAGAAAGATATACCAAAATAGTTACTATAGACATAAACTTAATGTAAGAGAGGCATTGTGGTAATAATAAAATTACAATGGAATAACCTTACTCAAGTCTATAATCATTGGAACGACACTGATTGACTTAGATTTAGGAAGTAAGGGAAAACAGTATTCCATGTGAAACGATGCAGTTGTTTTTACAATAATCAACCTTATATTATCAAGGAGTTTTATAGGCAGTAAGTTTCCCTACAGAATGTAAATAACAAGCAGTTTGGTACTTCAGTAAATAAGACGATAATGTATGTGGTTACAATAGTACATGGAGTACGACATTAATGTGATTAAGAAAGTTGATAACTTGTTAGTTAACAACTGGATTTTACACACCCATAACAGGTTAATAACTTCCATAACTAGTAAGTTAAAAATAAAATAAAAACATATATTCGATTGAGAATCGTTACTATCAGTATTCATAGAAGCTCTATCATGAATAAAAATAAATAAGAATAAGTATAACATTTGCAAGTTAAGCATGTTAAAATAGAAGTGAATATACGACAAAGATTACGAGCTTAGAGTTCACAGTAAGTATCTTTGGTGTCGCTAAGCTTGATAAAGAAAGGAACCTGTTTATATGAACTCTGCTTATAAGAAAAACTACTTTACCTCATTGAAGTTGCTTGAAAAGTATCAGCTTATTTTACTAGCATATTATTTTGCAAACAAAAACACTTCTTGATGCTTTATGAATTTAAAACGTCTACTTGATCGATCGTACCTATGAACTTGTAAGAATCAACATACTATCTGCATTAGCATAAATGCTAAGGAATCCCAAGAATCAAAGTTAGATTCCACCTACTTGCCCTAAAGTAGACTTATTAGTAAACTGAAAGAAAACAATATGCAAGTAAATCTTATTTTATGTTACGAAAAAGAAGCTGCTTTAGTTAACGTAATTTGAAAATGTTTAATACTAATCGTTGGACTATTTCATTTTTTGCTAACCGTTAGTTGTTAGTAAACCACATATTCAGCATTTTATGTTATCTCAAAATTTTAAATTTTTGTGAAAATTTGGGGTTTTGACAGGTCTTCCCCATGTTGTTCGTTGCTATTGTTTCCCCATATTTTGTTGGCTATGTTTTTCTACATGTTGGGCTGCTGTAGGTTGTTATGGATTCGTTTTGGCCACGATAGGGCCAAGAACGACTCAGGGATTTCTTTCCCTTGCCCAAGCTGGGAATCACTGTTTTGATTGCGTGTATGTAGTGGTTGGTCTTCGGACTGTGTTGGAGTAGGGATGAGAGACTTGGTTTGCTTGGTAAACCTATTATGTTTGGGAGCCACAGAGATAGAGCTAGAGGGATGGCTTTCTTCTCCACAACCCCTGAATAGCACTAGAAGGGAGGTCAGGGCCTGAGGGGCTGTGTAGCAGAGAAGGGACTGATTTACTTGTGTTGAGTGTGTGTGAGTGTCCTAGAAGTTAGGTTAGTTGTGGTGTAGGTGTCCTTTTCTCTTCTATGGTCTCACTAGCTTAGAATTTAGCCTTTCCCCAGCTCCTTGATGGCCTGATAAACCCAACTCTGTTGGCTTGGCTGGTTTGTTGATTGCCTGATAAACCCAACTGTGTTGGATTAGTCTATGTTTTCTGTATCCTTAGATATGTGTAAGCCTTCTTGTTCCTTATTCCTTGGGGAATCATGCCCAGCTCGGGGGTGGCAGCATCCCTGAGAGATTAAGGAGCACGCTGGCCTATGGTTGGGTGGAACATTGTAGCGACGTAGCTGGTTGCGGGACGAATCCTTTATAAGATAAGTATTCTTAACCATTTCATCTCTGCATTTACATTTATTGTTTAATGAATGATGATGAACATGTTGAATGCTGGAATGAATGTATGTCTTCTTCCGCTGTGTATATGAATGATTATTCATCTTAGTAGGTTTTATGTTTTAAGCAATTTTTTTTTATTTCAGTTATATGTGTGTACATGTTCATGGGGATTTTAGCCCATATGTTTAATGACACCGTAGCATCCTCTTCATTGGTTGGAGGGTTGAGGACGTTACAAAAATACACCTAAATGGTGGACCGGGCTGCAACCAGTAAAAAATTTTAACCGTTACTTGAACTATGGTAGTCGGACCATAAACTAGACGAATTCCCCATACCAAACAATAACGAGCTAATTGGGAACGTTTATTGGGGAGAATCCCTACTGTTGTTACCTACAATTTTACAGGCCTCAACAAATACACTAAGGAGGAAATGAGTGTCACGAGGAAGCAAACTAGTTCCAAGTAGTGGAACATACCTATGCTCAATGCACAGAAGCATATGTAGAATAAGGACACTCAGGGGGATGTTTTGTCTATGTAAAGGATAATAGAGATGCAAAATATATATGGGGGACTCTACTTGTCTAGTATTGAGGAAATATTGGGCTATATGGGTTATAACCTGAATCAAGGAGACGTCATAAAGCTCAATATGGAAAGCGAACGTATGCAAAAGCAGTTACAACTTGATACAAATGGAAGACCCAATAAGATGTGGCTAGCATAAACTTCAAGAAAGAACATGAAGGTATTTACTCGAAGACATGGAGGGACTACAAGGGACTCTGAGACCTAAAGGAGGATGATCAATATGGGTCCCAAATCGTGAAATAGGATATAAATAGTGTATCCATGCTAAGGAAATCTCTACCACTTACATAATGCTACTTCTTGTAGTAGTATGAAGGTTCTGTGGCATAATGAAGTGGGTTCGTACCTATGGTTAAGGTGATACAGTCATAGGATAATGCAAGATGCATGCAGAAAAAGGATCCTATCCTATATGCTAGTTTCGTAATATACCTACCATAGGCATGAATGGGTCAAAGTCTAGACGAAAGTGCATCATAATAGGTTCCTACACAACAAAATTAGTCCAAATAACTAAAAAATGTTAATAAGATGTCCAAACAATAGGAAAAGTGCGTAAAAATTAAATTTGTTTTTTAAAATAGTAAAAAAATGACATTTTCTCCATACCATTTGTTTTTTACCCAAATTAGTGCATTTGGAGCGACTTAGACCTTGAAATTCCAAATAATGATTCTAGGAGATATGAGCCACAGAATCCAAAGCCATAAGGACTAGGTATTCGTAATCTCATTCTTCATTTATTCCATGCATTAATTTTTAGTTTTGGTGGTGGATGTTTATGCATTGAGAAACCAAAATTGAGGATATCAACCCACACAGTTCATAGTTCATCGGGCTGCATGTAGGGCTTTATGTACATGGGAAAAGAAAAGCATGCCCACATACATATGCTAATATTATAAAGAACAGTCACATACAGGGTCGGGTATGTCAAATTCTATGGTGAAATATATAAAAAAATCATTTTTTCTTGGCAGGACGTTTTTGGAATGGAGAAAACATGAGTACGAATATGTTTATAGGTAAATCCTCAATGATGTAAATGCTCAACAACCCTTAAGAAGGTGTGGTTTGTACACATTTTGGAAACATGGAGGTTTGAGGGCCCAACCAAGGCTCCTCCAGATGCTCGTAGATTGGTGGGATCCAGACACAGAGGCATTTATACTGGATGGTATTACATTGATATAGGAAGTAGAGGACATCTACTTCATCACAAGACTATCCCATTGAGGCAAGGTAGTAAACCTACAAGCTCATGGAGTGGGAGGAGGAATCACTATTGAGGAGTACATAGTTGTGTATTGCATTCCTAACGTGATAATTTTAGTATTTCCTAGAGTAACATGTTTGGCTTCACTTCTTCAGGATTCATGGCCTCTCATGTTCTAATCGATAGAGTGCATGAGACCTATGGTATATGACTAGAGCACAACATTGTTGAGCACTATGAAACACCAAGTGACCGATTGTAAGCTGGGTAGGATAAATAACTTTGTGTACCCTATCATTCTAAGCACTTTCCTCTTTAATAGGGAACCAAGCCTTAGCCCAGGAGTTGATGTTCATCCTCACAGTCTATAGGATCCATCCTGACTCGATGGGTGGAGATGATGCAAAGGCTAGGGGGAGGTAAGACACCTTCTCCTTTCCTAGTCGACTTCTTCCACTAGTGGTGACGACATGTCATATACATAGATGAATACCTCTATACAAGTATACACTTCCATGGAGATACTAATATGCCCCTACCACTAGGGTATGCATATGGAAATATAGGTAAGATCCCATGTGTATGGTGTATTTTTGAATTATTCATTTTTTTGCGATTTTGATGTTTTTGGAAATCAAAAACATGTTTTTGGTGGTGACAAGTACTGACATTGGGTATTGTTGCAGATGTGGGTCCGCAATGACTGGATGGTTTCCCTCGACATTGATGGAGGGAATGAGGTGATGATATGATTGATGCATATTCATAGTCCATGGTACAAAACATACATGTCAACATCACCCAACTGACTCATAAGATACCAAGGCTATGCAGAGACATGTAGTAGGGGTACCCCATCCATGGGTTAGGTTGTTCAAGAAGTTGTCCAATGTACTCATATGTTCTCATGATCATCGCCCAATCCCATAGGCGTAGATTCCTATGTAGACATTTTGTATCGCCCGTGTGTATTTTGGCAGCTTAAAGCCCCATTTTTGTACTTATGGAAGTTTTTACTATGACACCATTTTTGGACTCTATTCGAAAATAAAAACTAATAGTGATAGGTTTGTTATATTTATAGATGTGTTTAAATTTGAATGTGATTTAAATGTTTTATGCTTCTTTATGGATGTGACAAGTTCCAATCTAACACATAATTTGCATATGAATCGGAAACATGATTATAAAGTCTAGCTATATGAATGTATGTAATTAAATCAAATTGTCACTCCAATAATCCTACCCTCAGGAACCTTCTCAATAATGTAGGATCCCTAAACCATAGTTTTTCTGCACTTTCTTCTTTTTTAAGTGATCCTCTAAATGGAAAATGCATGTTTTTACTCATGATTTATTTTCTTGGCTTTTGGTTACTTTCCATATTTTCTTACTGCTTTCTTTTTCCAGTTCCTTTCACAATTTCTAATTATCATCCTAGGAACTTTGGCTTGACCCAATGTTCCCTCCTGACATGGAAACTTATTTTAACATATTTATTTTCACATTCATTAATAATGACAAAAATAAAACTAAGTACAAGACTCCTAAATAATAATTTAACAAAATTCCCTAAGTTAATTAATTAATGTTACTTTTATTCCTCTAGGTGTTTGGAAAGGTCAACACATTCAAGGTCCCTTCAAGGGAAGGACATGACAATTGGATGGGGGTAAGTGGTATGGGAAGGGAGATTAGGAGAAACATAGAATGATATGGGTAGGGGTATCATGAGTAGGAGAGATATAAAGAGAGAGGAGCATGGTTAGGGAAAGTAGAAGAGAAATACATTGGAGGAGGCCGTGGATATGGGAGGGAAGACTAGGGGTTAGGTAAAGAGAGGTGTTTTAGGGGTAATGAGAGAGAGAGAGAGAGAGAGAGAGAGAGAGAGAGAGAGATGAGAGGGTTTTTGGGTGTTCAGGGAGAGGCAGAGGGATGGGGGTAACATGTAAGTGGAGGAGTAAGGGAGAGAAACACTTAGAGATGGGTTTTATCATTCATAATGTACCCCCATTTGTAAAAGGATAAACACCAAGGTAACAACAAAACCAAGATTTAGGAAATAAAGTTGGATTCTTTCTCTCTAGAGAAAGATCTCTGAATATTATCTCACGAGGGTAGATATATAAACAAGAAATAAAATTTAATATTGATGATGATTGAAACAAGTGTACATTGCGCATGGAGTCATATAGGAAAATAACATTCACAATATTGTTGCATAGGAAATTTGATAAAGGCAAGGTAGTTATCTCTTTATAGTCAAAATGCTTGTTGTCTAGTGATATAGAGGAATTTTAGAGGCATAACATTAATGGGGGAATCTATAAAGGATGAATCCACCACTAACTTTAGATGAAAGGGTTTGTGAATGCTTAAAAGTAATAGACCACAAAATATGAGTATGAATTCTGAACCATTGTAAAACTCATTCAAGTATGAAAGGAAAACATAATGGAAGTTTAAACTAGAAACAGATATGCATAAAAGAAAATGAAGTACAAACTGTAAAGATGACAACACATGAATCTATGTAAAAAAGGCCAACTTCGGCTTTGTAATTTTTTTAATATCTAGAATCTCTGTTACAATGCAAAATTATCACAAGTTCCAATCCTTTTTCTATTACAAAAACTTCCTTAAATACAAAATGGTGCTCCATGAGCTGATAACTAGCTATGCTAAAAATAGGCAATAAATGTGTTTTTACATTTGTCACTTAGATATCCTAACTAATAATTGTTCTGAAAAATAAACTATAAATGGCTAACTAACTAATCTTCAAATGATATTGGATAGGTCTTCAAAAAAATTTCATCAACCCATCCTGTATTTGGTATTTCCATATTTCTCAATTGTCTTCCATTGGTCGATAGTTGGAAGCTCCAAACTGGAAATTTCCTTTGCCAATACTCTTAATTCCACATGTTCCACGTAAAAAAATTCTAGCAGTTGTGCACATGTGGCGATGAAGGTATATAACATTTCAAAATATTCTGAAAGCTTATCCACTATTGTCTTTCTAGACAAGAATTGTTGCATATCATCAAATTTTATGTGTTCCAATATACATTTGACTAACTCAGTATGGTATTCTATTTGAGATAGCATTTTATCTTTTTTCTTCCCAGAAGAAAGGTAAACCCTTTTTGCACAATGGTGAGAATAAATCAATAAACAATTTAATTTGATAATTCATGATATCAAACTTTTCCTGTACAATGTCAAGGTGTTGATGTTTTCTCGCAACCTTCCTTGCCCATGTAATTATTGAAATTCTATCCTTGATAATTGCTGCTTTCAAATCATCTTCAGGAAATCCATTCATAAAACTAATTGTGTTGTTTACAGTGTCTATTGTATTTTTATTCAACACTTCCTTGATTGTTGTAAAACTTTGTATGAAAGCATGCATGACAATTTATTTATCCAAAATATAATCTAGAAAGTGTTTGAGTTGCTGCTTCAGATATAATCATATCCCAAATGATATGTTTGTCTCCTTGCACAAGAATTTATCCAGTTACTTGCTTCATCAATTTATCATTTTTATCAAGGAGATATTTACACTTATTCTCCCAAGATTTTATTTCCTCTTCCATTTTTAGAGCTACATTTTCTAGATTCTTATTTTGATTTCTCAATCCAACAATATATAAATCCCTCAGAATAACCTAGGACATTTCTTGCACAATATATTGCTCATTATTTTGTGCATGAGGTATAACAACTTGCACTTCATGTTCCTTTTCTTTTTCTTTTATTTTTCTTTCTCCCATTGCTTCTTCTCTTCAACAAACTTTAGAAGCTTTTCTTTGCAGTCATTCAGCTGATCATTTAACACGTATTTCTCTTTTTCCATCGTTGTAAGCTCTGAGGCCTTAATGACCTAAGTGGAAGGGATATTTAGTTTAGTTTTCAATAGATGAATAGTGTTCTCTTTTTCATTAATCAACCTATTATTTGCTTCACCTTTATCTACTTTACCGTCAACATTCAATAAATATCCTTGAATTTTTTTAATCTGCTGCTGGTGTGCCTTATTTTCTACTCTCTCTTGTCTTAATTGGTTCTTAATTTTACTCTTGGTTGACTGCAATCTGGATACTTTCAAAGTTTCCTTAAGCAGGTCACTGTAAATCACCTCTCCAATTTGCTTGTGCAAATGTATCATGTCAGGTACATGGATGTTTTCGAGGTTCATCCTCATCTCTACTACTTTGTTCTTGGTGTCTATTGCTAGATTCAGAGTGTTCCAAGTATGGTCTCTAATAGTAACCAAAGCCACATCCTTACTTAACATTTTCCTTACATCAGCATATAGTTTCAAGGATTCATTTTTAAACAATTCTTTATCATCCCTGTATTTGTCAAACAACTCTGCTCTGGTTTTTAATTGAGTTGTAGATTCCTCAGGAGTGTCAGAGAAAGCATACTCCTTTATTTCGAAGGTTGGGACTTTGACTTTCATCTGATTTTTATTCCCTTTGGTATATGTTACCTTTATCAATTCTCCTTCCCCTTCTACCTTCTGTTTCTAATATGGTGTTGTATTATCTTCATGGCCAGTCTCCATAGCATCAGAAAATTCCCTTTTATTAGTCATCCGAGAGTGACTAGCAATAGGAGTGATAACCTGTGGTGCTGGAACAATTCCCAATGGATTTGGATTTGTATCATCATAATATTTAATTGGAGACCTAGATACTTGTTGCATTTCTTCTTCATTCTATGTTGAAAGAGGATAATCTTCCCAATTTTCACTTTCAATTAGGCCTTCAATATCTTGGTGTTAAAATGGCTTGTTTTTATTAACCTGCCTCCTTATGGAAATAATGTGACGAGGATGATAGCTAATGGTTGTAGTTTTTTGAAACCCTGTATCTTTCAATAGACTCTCCACCATAGGTAAAGCAGCTTTGCTTTTGATAATGAAAGGCCCAAATACCCAGGAAACTTGATCTCTGAATATTTTCTAAAATTGATGAAATGCTCATTCTCAACAATGAGATTTTTCCTGATTAGTTCTAATGCAAAAATCCTGGGGGTAAGGAAAGAAGTAAATATGTATGGCTCATGGAAAAATCCATATAACCTGATGAAAATACCCTCTTTTAATAAAAACCAATCCCCAATTCTCTTCTTTGGTGAAAATTTTAACAATTCTTTCATAATCGGTAGCACTCTTGGCAACTTATGCTGGAAAAATACTTTGTATACTTTAGACATAAGGAAATTCATGTATTTACAAAATTTTCTATTGATTTGATCAGTAAGAACCATTTCCAGAAACTGTAATTTCTCCTCATTGGAAAAAAAGAACATTCTTACTAAGTATGACTGGAATGTGAAGAATCTTGTGTTGTGTAAATTCACTATTTGTGAGTGAATTCTCTCAGCTAGGAATTCATGATCATATTTAAGGCACATTGACTAACCTCACTAGAATGACTCAACTGGAATAGTACTGATTTTAAAAAGGAGACTCATTAGTAATTCAGTGACATATCCGTTAGTGTCTAGACCTAAAAACTATCTTATGAGGGAAATAACCGACTGGGTTTCATCATTGAACAAATTTGTATCCATGGGGAAATCTTGATTATGTAAAGACACATCATGTTAAAAATAGGTAGTGGAAAAGGATTTTTTTTCTCAATAGTTGCTTCTCTGAACGATTGGACCACACTTTCTTCATTAAAATATTCACAGACCTAGGAAAATGCAGTAGGAACAAGAAAGGTATCGAACGACCAACGATCTAACATGGCCTAATATTTTGGACTTGGTCATGTCCATAATTACCCTCTTAGAATAAGATTAATTAGAAGCGTACCAGTAAATAAACTTAGGAAAACCTAGGCTTTGTTCTATGCAGAAAAAATGGAAATAAGACCTATAGAAACCATGGACATCTGTACCTTGGTCCTTCAACATTTTTAATTTATATTTTAACTCATTTACTAAACCAAATGACAGTAATGTATAAAAAGATTCACAATCCTTATCTTCAAAACCCTCTTTGATCTTCTGGTATTCCAGGACCTGAGCCTCTACTCCCTCTACAATGTCCTTTTTAAATACTCTTTAGCAGGAGAAAAATGGCCCACCTGGTCAATTGACAAGTGGAAAGGAATTTGTATGAGTTGGATTCTTTCACACATTGTCGAGCTTTCAAGTTCCAATGCATAAAAATACGAATGACACTTCTCCATATGATTTCTTTTTATATTATTTTATTCTACCTATTTTTCATGCATCTTACTCAGTTGGATCTTTCTATTTCCGTAGATCGGGTGTCTTATGTTCTAAACTGTTTCACTATTTAACCCTATATTTCCAACCCATGATATTATCCAAATTTATCTTTATTTCCATCCTTGGTACCAGATATATCCACAACCATAGATTTATTACTCATTTTCTTACCACCATAGATCTTTTCCCTGATTTAATATCACTCATTTAGATAATAACTAGATTACACATTTCATCAACAGATTAGCAGCTAGCCCTTGATCTCATCTTGCATAAATCTCCATCGTTGATCAATCTCTAACTTTAACATTCCACTAAATATGGTTTTACAAAAAATGCGCACCTTCCTCCAGCGGATTTGTCCTCCATCGTAGATATTGATCACCATCAATCTCAACCTTTGATTTTCTTTCTTCTTTAACCGATTCTGCTGAGGCTCCCTCTGATTTTTCTCGTGCATTTTAGTTCGGCGGAATTATATTGGACCATATATCTTATCCCCATCAAATCTATACCCTTAATCATGCAGGCGCTTTGATCAATTCCTTTGAGTCCAAAACTTTCTTTACTTGCTCAACTTCAATCAGCGGAATGAATATCAGTCATCAATCTTGATTGGGCCTCAATCTAAACCATTGATATATGTATATTGTACTACTTTCTACTGATTTCCAAAGTTATTTTCCCTATGCATATTCACCTAGCAGAATACCTATGTACCATTGATCATTTTCACATACTGATCTCCACCATTGATTTATGTACGATGTATCTTTTTTCGCTGATTGGAAAAGTTCATTCCTTCATGCTAGTTCCATCATCAAAATCCTTCATGATTGTAGATCTGCATACCCCTTTTTCATCCAGTCATTGATTTATTCCCTTTAACTCATTCATCTGACCACCAAAATTTATTTCCTCGTACAACTATAACCAACAGATTTATCTATAGCCGTATATCTTTCTAATAGTAGATCTACACCAGTAAAACTTATCATAAGATAAACAAGGTGCGGATTTTTAATTTAAACCTATCTCCAATACTTCAACCATTATTTTTTCAAAATCTATGGTCCTTAAGCTTATAAATAGTCCCCCTTTCATTATTTTCAAGCCTCTTCGATATACCTTCTGGCCATATTATGATATTTCAACTCCCACCTTATTTCTCCTAAGATCTGCCCCCTTTATCCAACTGCTAACCAGAAATAGTGCCAACAATGGGGTTCGTAAGGGTTAGGGGGAAGAGGGGGTAGAGAGACAAAGATGAGGAGGGGGATTAAGGGTATGGTAATGAGCACAAGGGTGAGAGAAGGATTGATGGAGTTATTAAGGGTTATGGATATGAGAGAGAGAGATAGGAGCAAGGTTAGTTTTATAAGGAGTAAGAGAGAGAGAGGAGAAAGATTAGCTATATGAGGAGTAAGAGAGAGAGAGAGAAAGAGAGAGAGATAGAGAATGGGGGGAAGGGTTTTAAGGGGTTGGGGGTGAGAGAGATGGTTAAGGGCTATGAGCAGGTGGAGGAGTAGAGGGGTGAGTGACTAAGTGAGAGAGAGTCAATCAGTGAAGGGTGTTGGAGATAAGGGATAGGGGGGTGAGGGGGGTTGTGAGAGAGAAAGAGATAAATATCCTAGTGCGACGCGGTATAGAAGGGGGTTGAGGTAGAGATAGAGATAGACATATAAGTGGGGGAATCGGTAAGGGTTTATGGAGGATTATGGAACATAGAGAGAGAGAGAGAGATTGGGATTCTAAGTGTAGTAAGTAGTATGTGGATTACGATTAGAAGAGAGAAAGAGAGAGGGGTTCAGGGGTAGGGAGAGTAGGAGAGAGAGAGGGGGGGGTTGGTTATGGGTATTGAGAGTAGGAGGATGGTTAGGGGTTGTGAGAGTATGTTAGATACATAGGTTTTTAGGGGTTTGGAGGGAGAGAGGTGGGGGTTAGGTGTAGGTGGAGGAGTAGGGGAGAGATAGAAAAAGAGAGGCGGTTAGTGAGGGTTAGGGGAACTGGGGAAGAGGGGAGGTTATTGTAGGTTTAGAGGAGAGAGAGAGAGAGAGAGAGGAGTAGGGTGGATAGAGTGTGAGAGAAGGGATTAGTAATGGTGAGAGAGAGGGAGGGAGAAGAAAGAGTGAGTTGGAGGGAAAGGAGTAGGGGTCTATGTTTGTGTGTGTGAGAGAGAGGGTGGGGATAAGGAGACTATTAGGGGTTTGAGGGAGAGAAATGGGAGTGGGGTCAAGGGTAGGTGGAAGAGAGATAGAGGGGTAGAGAGAGAGATAGAGGGTGAGATAGTGATTTTGGGGAGGGTTTGGGTGATTAGGTTAAGGTGATGATGGGGGTTGGGAGAGATAAAGAAAGAGATCAATGTGTGATAGAGAGAGAGAGAGATTGTGTGGGGTGTCAAGGGGAGGGAAAGTATGAGAGAAAGAGAGAGAGGTGATTAGGTGGTTTATGGGTTGGGATAGTATGATTGGGTTTAGGGAGAGAGAGTTGGGTTAGGGTTATTGATATGTGTTTGAGAGTGTTGACACAAACACACAAACACATAGTTCTATAAATAGGGGTTCACTTCGCATTGGTCTTGAAAACTATGGACACATACTCACTAAACATCGAGGAAGGTGAATTTACCCTTTACAGCAATACCTACGAGGAAGGTGCATTCTCACCTGAGATGTCTAAGGGAGGGATGCAGCAACCAAGTTTCTATAGTAGGAAGATAAATTCAAACTATATGTTACCCTATCACAACATCACCCAGAAATCCAGGTTTGTAATAGTATTATTAGTCGAATATACATATCATCATCCTTCACAATCATAATTACCCATATTACAAAGAAATAAACATACATTAGATCGATAAGTACTACGATACCTCGTATCATTCACATTTAAAAGGGAAACATAGACGTATCATAATCACTCATCAAATCATTTGATTCATTGTAGATTTATCCAAACAATGCATAAACACATAATTCATATTCAGACCATCCTCAGAAACAACAAATTCTACATGTTAGAATAATCAACCCATAGTTACCTACCTTAGACATTAATTTTAATTATTTTTGTCTTATTACCTAGTTTCCTAGATTCCATTCTATGTTAGTTGCCTTCTACAAGTCCTGGAAGTCAAAAAATGATAAAACTGAGTCATGGAGTGCTTGGGAAACATCCTAGAAACCCAATTTAGCATGTCTACTTTATTCCAGATCCTCCAAACTGCATATCTTCGTTTTTTGGAAAGCTTCCTTGTTTTATTCTGATTTAAGGAAAAAGGAAAAGCTAGACTAGGTGTAGTTGACTTGTTTTTTTCCCACATCATCCTCCTTCCTTTTATCCAAATAAAATCATGTATGAGTTTTCTTTCCATCCCTATTTATCTTTCCCACTTGACTTATAAAATTCGTGAGCATCTTCATAGATTTGGAAACTGCTTTAAGCACCTATGGGGGATTTGACTAGATTTAGTAAGCCTACTTTTTGACTATTTCGAATGTCATGTTTATGCATTAAATTATCTCTTGTAATGATATATTTTAGAAGCCTATTACTTAACAAGGTTGGCTATTTTACACTTACTGAATACAGATCCATTTTATGCTCCAATTTCAGTCTGCTTTGATGTGAATTTTGCATGATTTATTAGCAATTTTGTGAGTGTAATTGTTCTATTTCTTGGGTTCAATTTCCACATGGTATTATATCATTTGTATATTGATTTATATCCTTCCTTATTGCTATTTCAGGTTTGACATCTTGACTGGGAGGGAATTCTACTGTCTAGAGGGCACAGTTTCTGAGCTATGGACCAATCTCAGAAGATCATCTTGAATCCATTCAATTTATTTGAGTGGAAAGCTAAGATGGAGATATTTTTGAGAGATAACGGTCTCTACAGGGTAACTATGGAAACTAAGGCAAATCCCAATGTAGCTGCAAAAAAAATTAAATGGCACAATAAGAGGGATGAGGCCTATGGTCTTTTGTGTCTGAGCATTTCAAGAGACCTCCTCTTCCATATTGATGGATTGGAATCACATAAATATTAATGGGAGAATATAGAAGATATTTTTGGAAATACAGATGAGATGATCTCCTTGAGTCCCAGTAGCTTCGAATCATTGCAACTCTACTTTTCCAAGTTTAAGGCCCTTGTTTTGTAGTTGAAACAGTGTGGGATCGAAAATAAGGAAGAGAAACTAGTTTTGGACATACTCTCTAAGCTTGGTCCTGACTATTCAGTTTTTTTTTTACCTTCCATGCCACCAAGTTGACATCTCGAGCCTGGAAGATGCCTAAGCTTGTAGAGTTCATGGAATCCCTCACACAGGAGCAAGATAAGTTGGTGATGATGGGCACCATCAACCCTTCCAAAGACCAAGATTTTTTTGCTAGATATTAAAAGGTGGATTCAAAGATCAAGAAAAAATCTAAAAATCCACCTGAGCAAAAGAGAGACAAGAACATGTCTCAAGAGGAGCCCCAAGTTTCCAAGAAGAACTCCCATAAGAAGAAGAACAAAGGAGAAATGAGAAAGTACGCATACTACAATAAGGGATATCATCCTAAGAGCTCTTGTATGAAGAAGAACATTGACATGTTGACCCAAATCCTAGAGAAGAATAACATCTCCCTTCCTGGTTGCTCAAAGAAGAGGAAAGGAGGATCAAATTTAGAGGACAGAGAGAGAGTACATGCCTTGGTTGCTGGCACATCAAGCTCACCTAGCTTCATCATAGACTCTAGAGCTTCTAGACATATGTTTTTGAAAAAAGAGACATTCTCTTCTCTTGACATGTCGAATGGTCCACCAATAGTTTTGGGAGATGACTCTCTCACTGACAGTTTGGGGAAGGGGAGGATTGATATTGACCATGGTAATTTCAATAATGTGTTGTATGTTCTAGGTCTTTCCTCTAATATCTTTTTAGTGTATCAGATGACTCATACTAGGTATCCAAAGAAGGTCATCTTCTCCCTTGATGATGTTGAAATCACTGATATTTCGAATGGTAAAGTCATAGGAAAAGGTGTTGTAGATCACACTTCAAAGGTATACAAGTTTTCCCATTTTCAACCCTACTCAAACCCCTATGCTCTTCTGATTCATGCTAATGAAGCAAGCAATATTTGGCATGAAATATTTGGCCATATTAACTACAAGTATATTTCTATTTTGAGTGAAAATCATATGGTCATAGGGTTACCAAATATCAATTTTTCTAAGGCAGTCTGTCAAGGTTGTATCCTAGGAAAACACCCAGAGCACAAGTATGAGAAAGATAGTCATGAGAGAACCTCTACACCTATTGAGCTGATCCATAGTGACATTGCTGGTCCATTTCCTCATATTTCCATGATTCAAGACAAATAAATATGCACTTACCTTCATACATGAATTTTCCAGGTCTTGTTGGGTTTACTTCCTAAAGCATAAGTCTGACGTTTTTTACCTCTTCAAAGTCTTTAGACCCTTGGTTGAAAACCAGTCTAGGAGGAAACTCAATATCCTCAGATCTAAAAATGGTGGTGAGTATGTCAATTTTGAGTTCATTCAGTATTGTAAAGATGTAGGTATTCAGATGTAGCATTCAATCCCTTACACACCATAGAAAAATGATGTTGCTGAGAGAAAGAACAGATCACTAAAGGAGATGGAAACCTGCATGATGGAGGCTAAGAATTTGCCACCAAAGTTTTGGGATGAGGGTATAAAATATGAATCCTAAATCTAGAATAGGGTGCCTCATAAGCATCTTGATGGTAGGACTCCTTTTGAAGCTTGGAGTGGGCACAAGCCAGATGTGACTCATTTCAGGATTTTTTGCTCAAAGGCTTGGGCTAGAATTCCAACTAAAAAGAGGAAGGATTTGCAGCCCCAAAGCCAAGAGTACCTATTTGTTAGTATTCTAAAGATTAAAAAGAATTCAATCTGATCAAATTTATCACTAACAAATCTTTCATTGAAAGAAGTGTTCAGTTCCAAGAAGAGCCTTTAGTAGCAGTTGAAGTTGGAGAGTCTTCTTCACCACCAGATCCATTGATTGTAAGTGGAGAGACTAATGAGTTTGCTTATTCCGATATGTCTGATAATGATTATTTTATTTTAGATCCTAATAGTCCTACAAGACCAAAATGGGAAGCAAATACCATTCATGCAGCTGGGGAACTAGCTGGAAATCCTAGTGACACTAGGAGGACTAGATCTGAATTTGAGAGTGCCCTTTGTGTGAGAGATCCTCTATTTGCTAATAAGTACTATCTTATGGTTGAATCAGATCCATATAAATATGAACATGTAGCAGATGATCCAAGATGGAAAACAGTCATGAAAAAAGAATTCAACTCACTCCAAAAGAACAACACTTGGGAACTGGTTGATCTTCACCCAGGGAGAAAGCTAGTTCAATGTAAGTGGGTTTTCAAGACTAAGTCTTCTGCTGATGGTTCACCTCTGAAATATAATTCAATATTAGTAGCCAATGGATACTCACAAGTACATGGTATTTACTGCAATGAAACCTTTGCACCAGTGGCAAAGATGGACTCCATAATTCTAGCTTTAGCCATTGCAGCTTCGAAACAGTGGGAAGTACATGACATGGATGTGAAGTGTGCTTTCCTAAATGGAGATATCAATGAAGAGATTTACATGTAGCAACCTGAAGGGTTTGTTTCTAATCCATCTTTAGTGTGCAGGTTAAAGAAATCATTGTATGGGCTCAAGCAAACCCCTAGGGCTTGGTATGCCAAGATTGATGGCTTTTTGTTATCACTGAGTTTTGTTCGATGCAAGTCTGATCCTAATGTATATTTGAAGCTGATTCATGGTTATTTGATGATTATTTTATTGTATGTGGATGACCTTTTGATTACAGGAAGTTCAAAGAAAGAGATTTCCTCCTTGAAGGATGCAATGAACCATGCATTTTCTATGACATATTTGGGATTGTTGAGCCATTTCTTGGGTCTCGAAATTGCTCAATCCCAACATGGAATCAAACTACATCAGTCCAAGTGTGCTCAAGATTTTCTGAACAAGTTCAACATGAAATATTGCAAGCCAAGCAAGACTCCCTTCCTTTCAGGAGTTAAGTTTGAAGAAGCAAGTTCTTCTGCTATGGTAAATAATACACTGTATAGGCAGTTGATTGGGTGTTTGCTTTATTTTACACATGCTCGACCTAATATATATTATGTAGTTAGTGTGGCTTCAAGAAACATGGATCCCCCTCATGAGATCCACTGAATAGCAGCCAAAAGGATCCTAAACTTTTTTCAAGGAACAACTCAAGGGATCTTCTACAAAGAAAAATATAATCTTGATTTGATTGGGTTTACTGACAGTGATTGGGAAGGTGACAACACACATAGAAATTCTACATTAGGATATGTGTTCATGCTTGTAGAAGGACCAATCATCTGGTCAATAAAGAAGTAGAGTTTCATAGCACTCTCATCTACAGAAGCGGAGTATAGAGGAGTTGTAAATGCATCAACTCAATGCTTGTGGTTGCAGGGGATACTTGGAGAATGTGGTTTCGAATCAGAGTTTTCAAATATTATATATTGTGATAATCATAGCACCATTAAAATCTGCAATGATATAGTTCAGAGACAACAAACAAAGCACATTGATATCCATATGCATTACATCAGACAGCTTGTGCATGATGGCACCATTGATCTACTCTTCTGTGCATCTTCAGAACAAGTAGCAAACATATTCACCAAATTTTTTTGTAAGAATACCTTCAGCAATCTCAAATCACTGCTGAGGATTGCTGATCACACTATGAAGCATGATTGATGACAATATTTCCAAAATTTTGTTTTTCCTGTCCATGTTTAAGGGAGGATTTTTCCACTGGGTTTTTGCCTCTTTCCTTGGTTGTATGGACAAGCAGTATGTAAAGGGTGAATAAGCCTTGTTGCTAGGCCCCATAGTTTTATGATATTTACTAATAAATTTAGGATTAAGGGAGAATGTTAGAATAATCAACCCATAGTTACCTACCTTAGACATTAATTTAATTATTTTTGTCTTATTACCTAGTTTCCTAGATTCCATTCTATGCTAGTTGCCTTCTACAAGTACTAGAAGTCAACACATGCTAAAATTGAGTCATTGAGAACTTGGGAAACATCCTATAAACCTAATTTATCATGTCTAATTTATTCTAGATCCTCCAAATTGCATATCTACTTTTTTTGAAAAGATGCCTTGTTTTATTCCGATTTAAGGCAAAAGGAAAAGCTGGAATAGGTGTAGTTGACTTGTTTTTTTCCCACATCATCCTCCTTCATTTTCTCCAAATAAAATCATGTATGAGTTGTATTTCCATCCATATTTAGCTTTCCCACTTGACTTAGCAAATTCATGAGCATCTTCATAGATTTGGAAATTGCTTTATGCACCTATGGGGAATTTGACTAGATTTAGTAAGCCTACTTTTTGAATATTTTGAATGGAATCGTTATGCATTTGATTATCTCATGTAATGATATATTGAAGCATCCTATTACTTCACAAGGTTGGCTATTGTACACATATTGAATAGAGATCAGTGTTATGCTCCAATTTCAGTCTCCTTTGGTGTGAATTTTGCATGATTGATTTGCAATTTTGTGAGTGTAATTGTTCCATATCTTGGGTTCAATTTACACACCACAGAACCAATACATTTCAACTTAAAATTATAAAATTATTATTATATTTGATGCATAAGACAAAGTCTTCATAACATCAGTACCAAAAATGAACCGCAAAAGACAAAAAAAACAGTCCTCAGTCGATTAATTTTAGTACAAAAGATAGATAGATCGATGATACATTTTTTATTTACAATCCTAACTCTAACTATAGGCTCACTGGGCCATTACAAAATAATCCACTTGACCAATCTCTAACTAACTCCACCAAAATATCATAATTTGTCAGTTTCTTCCTTCACCACAATTGACTTTTATCTTTGTCGACATCCTTCATGTCGGTGGCGGCACTGCACTTTACGAGCTCCAACCCCTTGTAAACAGAGAGGGTGGGGGGTGTTCGGTGGTTGGGGGAGTGAGAGAGGGGTGGGGGTTAAGTGTATTTGGAGGGGTAGCATATAGAAAGAGTTAGAAAATGAAAATTGGAGAGAGAGAGAGAGAGAGAGAGAGAGAGAGAGAGAGAGAGAGAGAGAGAATAATGAGGAGTAGGAGGGGATGTTATAGTTGGGAGAGGAGTATGGGGTTAAGAGAGTGAGGGAGGCGATTAGTAAGCGTTATGGAGAGGAGGGTAGAAAGAGAGAGGGTGACAAGGTTTAGTGGTAGGGGGATGATTATGTGTGTGTGTGTGTGTGTGTGTGTGTGTGTGAGAGAGAGAGAGAGAGAGAGAGAGTAGGGAAATTAGAAATAATATTGGGTATAATTAAGGAGTGTGGGTGTTAGGGTTAGAGAGAGAGTGAGAGAGAACAAGAGGTTGTAAGGGGTTATAGGTAGAGAGATAGGGAATTGGCTAAGGGGTTAGAGGTAAAGAGAGGAATATGGCTAAGTGCTTGTATCTAGATACATAGAAGGTGTTAGGATATTGGAGGCTAGTGAAGTAGGGGATAAAGAGAGTGAGATAAGGGGTTAGTAAGGGTTAGGGAGAGGAGGAAAAGGGTGCAAGTGAGAGAGAGAATACAGAGGGGGGTGTTAGGGGCCTATAGGGAGAGACATGAATAGGTGGAAGGTGTGGCTGATTATTCTTATGGGTTTTTAGGGAGTTTGATAGGTGGTGTTAAGGGATTGGGGGGTCTTAGGGTGTTGGGAAGGGGGCGTTGGGGATTTCGAAAGGGGGTGTGGGTGATTAGTGGTAGGGGGTGTTAGGGAGTTGAAGAGAGGATGTTAAAGGGTTAGGGGGGTGTTAGGGAGCTGGATATGGGGTGTTAAGGGCATGATTTGGGAAATAAAACAAGCTTTACAAAATGTGTACATTTTTTTCTTCTCTAAAACTCTTACACATTTTTGTTCTCTAAACCACGTACGCATTTTAGAGAGGTAAAATTTGTATGCATTTTATAGAACCAAAATGTGTACAAGTTTTTTTTCCTAGCCTTCGTGGCATCCCACTTGGATTCCTCGGGAATTTCCATTCCTATGTTTAATAAATGCATACACATTGTTGAATTTTGTAATAAGAACATGTTTAGGGAAATTAAATTTGCATCTAAAAGGTCCCTTATCTTTCTACGAGAGCATATATATATGTCTTCATTAATTTAATTGTGATCAAATTGAAGGAATA
>LPNX010487018.1:49463-77147 GCA_001517045.1 Pseudotsuga menziesii
TGTTCTTGGTTTTACAATTTTTCTTTTTAATATTTTTTTAGAACCAACCCAACACATCTAACTCGCTTGGGTTGTAGAAAGGGCCTCTCTTCCCTATAAATGGATACTATCTGATATTTTTGGACTTCCTTGAGTGAATCAATAAGATTAACCAGAGTGTAAGAAGTTCACACTCGGTAATCATTTCATGTCCATTATATCTTGTTATGCTTAAATTCATTTTGATTGAGATTTAAATAAGCTTCAGTTAAGTGGTTTTTGTTTTTTGTTTTTTGTTTTTTCCTATGGGTTTTATTTTTTTATTAAATAGTATTGGTTTTATGTTTATATTAATTAGTTTAATTTTTATGTTAGAACTTAAAGTAAATGACTTCACTTCCTATCGACGTTGTAATAGTTAGAAGAAAAATAAACATTAAATAATTGAAAAGATCATAATCAAGTAATCACATAGTGAGATATATTTTCCAAATATTCACATCCATTGGCTAAAATATTTTCCATGAGAGCGTAATACAACTTGATGCATATTGTCTGAATTGATTGTAAGTGAGAGAAAAAGACAAGGCTGTTTGCTTTCAGTGCATCAGTTCACGAACTTTTAAACCACATCCTAAGTGCAGAAGTTTTCTTAAGTGCTAATTATATCCTTTTGAGTTTTAACTCGAACTATTTTACCCTATTTCAACAACTCAATTATAGCCAATATAGAAAACAAAAAATTAACCATATCCCTATCCAAAATGACACAAAAACAAAATCATGAGAGGATGCGACATTCCAAAGCATTAAGACAGACTATAAAAATTCAACACATTACTTACTTTGGCATTGGAAAGAGTTGGGAAGAAACATTGGTTATTGTTAAAGATTACAAGAGAATTGTTAGAATAATCAACCCATAGTTACCTACCTTAGGCATTAATTTAATTATTTTTGTTTTATTACCTAGTTTCCTAGATTCCATTCTATGCTAGTTGCCTTCTACAAGTCCTAGAAGTCAACACATGCTAAAACTGAGTCATGAAGTGCTTGGAAAACATCCTGGAAACCCAATTTATCATGTATTATTTATTCCAGATCCTCCAAAGCGCATATCTGCTTTTTCTGAAAAGATGCCTTGTTTTATTTAGATTTAAGGCAAAAGGAAAAGCTAGACTAGGTGTAGTTGACTTGTTTTTTTCCCACATAATCCTCCCTCATTTTCTCCAAATAAAAGCATGTATGAGTTCTCTTTCCATCCCTCTTTAGCTTTCCCACTTGACTTAGAAAATCCGTGATCATCTTCATAGATTTGGAAACTGCTTTATGGACTTATGGGGGATTTGACTAGATTTAGTAAGCCTACTTTTTGACTATTTCGAATGGAATATTTATGCATTTGATTCTATAATGTAATTATATATTCAGCAGCTTATTAATTTACAAGTTTTCCTATTGTACACTTATTGAATACAGATTAGTGTTATGCTCCAATTTCAGTCTCCTTTGGTGTGAATTTTGCATGTTTGATTAGCAATTTTGTGAGTTTAATTGTTCTATCTATTGGGTTCAATTTACGCATGGTATCATAGCCTTTGTCTATCGATTTATCTCCTTCCTTATTGCTATTTCAGGTTCAACATCTTTACTGGGAGCGCATTTTGCTGACTGGAGGGCACAGTTTTTGAGATATGGACCAATCTCAGAAGATCATCTTGACTCCATTCAATTTGTTTGAGTGGAATGTTGAGATGGAGATATTGTTGAGAGAGAAAGGTCTCTACAAGGTGACTATGGAAACTAAGGCAGAGCCCAATGCATCTGTAGAGAAAATTAAATGGCACAACAGGAGGGATGAGGCCTATGGTATTTTGTGTTCGAGCATTTCAAGAGACCTCCTCTTCCATCTTGATGGATTGACGTCACCTAATCAAGTGTGGGAGAAGATACAAGAGCTTTTTGGAAAGACAGATGAGATGAGAGGACATCAAATTGAGCATGAACTAATATCCTTCAGTCCCAGTACCTTCAAATCATTGCAACTCTACTTTTCCAAGTTGAAGGCCCTTCTTTTGCAGTTGAAACAGTGCGGGATCAAAAAGAAGGAAGAGAAACTAGTTTCTACCACATCCAATAAGCTTGGTCTTGACTATTCAGTGTTTGTTTCAACCTTCCATGCCACCAAGTTGACATCTCGAGCCTGGAAGATGCCTAAGCTTGCAGAGTTCATGGAATCCCTCACACAGGAGCAAGATAAGTTGGTGATAATGGGCACCATCAAACCTTCCAAAGACCAATATTTAGTTGTTGGAGATTCAACAGTCAATTCAAAAAGTAATAAAAAAGCTAAAAATCCACCTGAGACAAGAACAAGTCTCAAGAGGAGTCCCAATGTTCCAAGAATAACTTCTAGAAGAAGAAGAACAAAGGAGAAATGAGCAAGTGCGCATACTGTAGCAAGGGCTATCATCCTGAGAGCTCTTGCATGAAGAAGAAAATTGGCATGTTGACCTAACTCCTAGAGAAGAATAATATATCCCTTCCTAATTTCTAAACGAAAAGGGGAGGAGGATCAAATTCAGAGGACAGAGAGAGAGTACATTCCTTGGTTGCTGGCACATCAAGCTCACCTAGCTTCATCATAGACTTTGGAGCTTCTAGACATATGGTTTCAAAAAAAGAGACATTCTCCTCTCTTGACATGTCCAAAGGTCCACCACTACTTTTGGGAGATGACTCTCTCACTGACAGTTTGGGGAAGGGAAGGATTGATCTTGACCATAGTAATTTCAATAATGTGTTGTATGTTCCAGGTATTGCGTCTCATCTCTTTTCAGTGTATCAGATGACTCATACTAGGTCTCCAAAGAAGGTCATGTTCTCCTCTAATGATGTTGAAATCACTGAGATTTCAAATGGTAAATTCATAGCAAAAGGTTTTGTAGATCACACTTCAAAGTTATACAATTTTTCCCATTTTCTATTCTAGTCGAACCCCTCTAGTCTTTTGATTCATGCTAACGAAGCAAGCAAGATCTTGCATAAAATATTTGTCCATCTTAACTACAATTATCTTTCTGATTCTAGTGAAAAATATATGGTCATAGGATTACCAAAGATCAAGTTTTCTAAGGGAGTCTGTCAAGGTTGTATCCTAGGATAACACCGAGAGTAGAAGTATGAGAAATCTAGTCATGAGAGAACCTCTACACCTCTTGAGCTGATCCATAGTGACATTGCTGGTCCATTCTCTCATATATCCATGAGTCAAGAAAAATATGCACTGACCTTCATAGATTACTTTTCCAGGTATTGTTGGGTTCACTTCCTAAAGCATAAGTATGATGTTTTTGACCTCTTCAAAGTCTTTAGAGCCTTGGTTGAAAACCAATCTGGGAGGAAACTTAAGATCCTTAGATCTGAAAATGGTGGTGAGTATGTCAAGTATGAGTTCATTTAGTATTGTAAAGATGCAGGTATTCATATGTAGCATTCAATCCCTTACACACCACAGCAAAATGGTGTTGTTGAGAGAAAGAATAGATCACTGAAGGAGATGGAAACCTGCATGATGGAGGCTAACACTTTGCCACCAAATTTTTGGGCTGAGGCTATAAATTATGCATCCTACATCCATAATAGGGTGCCTCATAAGTAACTTGATGTTATGAATCCTTTCAAATCTTGGAGTGGGCACCACCTAGATCCGACCCATTTCAGGATTTTTGGCTCAAAGGCTTGGGCTAGAATTCCAACTAAAAAGAGGAAGGATTTTCAGCCCCAAAGCAAAGAGTGCCTATTTGTTGGGTATTATGAATATTCAAAAGGGTACAAGCTAATAAAATTGAGCACTAACAAATATTTCATTGAAATAAGTGTTCAGTTCCAAGAAGAGCCTTTAGTAGCAGTTGAAGTTTGAGAGTCTTCTTCACCACTAGATCCATTGATTGTAAGTGAAGATACTAAAGAGTTTGTTAATTATGATATGTCTGATAATGATTATTTGATTGCAGATCCTAACAGTAATACAAGACCAAAATGGGTAGCAAATACCATTCATGTAGCAGGTGAGCTAGCTAGAAATCTTAGTGACACTAGGAGGATTAGATCTCAATTTGAGAGTGCCCTTTGTGTGAAATATACTCTATTTGCTGAGAAGTGCTATCTGATGGTTTAATCATATCCATAGACATATGAAGATGCATCACATGATCCAATATGGAAAATAGTCATGAAAGAAGAATTCAGCTCGCTTCAGAAGAACAACACTTGGGAACTAGTTGATATTCCCCCAGGGAGGATGCTAGTTCAATGTAAGTCAGTTTTCAAGACTAAGTTTGCTGCTGATGGTTCAACTTTGAAATATAAATCAATATTGGTAGCCAAGGGCTACTCACAAGTAAATGGTATTGACTACAATGAAACCTTTGCACCAGTGGAAAAAATGGACTCCATAAGGCTAGCTCTAGCCATTGCAGCTTCGAAGCAGTGGGAGGTACATCACATGGATGTGAAATGTGTTTTCATAAATGGATATCTCACTAAATATATTTACATGCATCAACCTAAAGGGTTTGTTTCTAATCCATCTTTAGTGTGCAGGTTAAAGAAATAATTGTATGGTCTCAAGCAAGCCCCCAGCACTTGGTATGCCAAGATTGATGGCTTTTTGCTATCACTAAGTTTTGTTCGATGCAAGTATAATATTAATGTATATTTGAAGCTGATTCATGGTTATTTGATGATTATTTTCTTGTTTGTGGATGACCTTATGATTACAAGAAGTTCAAAGAAAGAGATTGCCTCCTTGAAGGATGCAATGAACCATGCATTTTCTACGACAGATTTGGGATTGTAGAGCCAATTATTGGGTCTTGAAATTGATCAATCCCAACATGGAATAAAATTAAATCATTCCAAGTATGCTTTGGATTTGATGAACAAGTTCAACATGAAATATTGCAAGCCAAGCAAGACTCCCTTCCTTTCAGGAGTTAAGCTTGAAGAAGCAGGTTCTTCTGGACCTATGGTAAATAATACACTGTATAGGTAGTTGATTGGGTGTTTGATTTATATTACACACACTCAACCTGATATATCTTATGAGATCCACTGGAGAGCATCCAAAAGGATCCTAAACTTTGTTCAACGAACAAGAACTCATGGGATTTTCTACAAAGAGAAATATGATCTTGATTTGATTGGGTTTACTAACAGTGATTGGGAAGGTGACAACATAGATCGAAAGTCTACATAAGGATATGTGTTCATTCCTGTAGAAGGACCAATCATCTATTCAAGCAAGAAGCAGAGTTCCATAGCACTCTCATCTATAGAAACTGAGTATAGAGGAGTTGTAAATGCAGCAAGTCAATGTTTGTGGTTGTAGGGGATACTTGGAGAATGTGGTTTCAAATCATAGTTTTCAACTATTATCTACTATGATAATCAGAGCACCAAATTCAAATCTACAATGATATAGTTGAGAGATAGTGAACCAAGCACATTGACATCCATATGCACTATATTAGACAGCTTGTGCATGATGGAACCATTGATCTACTCTTATGTGCATCTTCATAACAAGTAGCAAACATATTCACCAAAGTTTTTAGTGAGAAGACCTTCAGCAATCTCAAATCACTGCTGGGGATCACTGATTATGCTATGAAGCATGATTGTTGACAAGATTTCCAAAATTTTGGTTTTCCTATCCATGTTTAAGGCAGGATTTTCCCACTGGGTTTTTGCCTCTTTCCTTGGTTGTATGGACAAGCTGTATGTAAAGGGTGACTAATCCTTGTTGCTAGGCCCTATATTTTTCTGATATTTACTCATAAATTTAGGCTTAAGGGGGGGTGTTAGAATAATCAACCCATAGTTACCTACCTTAGACATTAATTTAATTATTTTTGTCTTATTACCTAGTTTCCTAGATTCCATTTTATGCTAGTTTCCTTCTACAAGTCCTATAAGTCAACACATGCTAAAAAGAGTCATGGAGTGCTTGGGAAACATCCTGGAAATCCAATTTAGCATATCTTCTTTATTCCAGATCCTCCAAAGCACATATCTTCTTTTTCTAAAAAGATGCCTTGTTTTATTCTAATTTAAGGCAAAAGGAAAAGCTATACTAGGTGTAGTTGACTTGTTTTTTTCCCACATCATCCTCCCTCCTTTTCTCCAAATAAAAGAATGTATGAGTTGTATTTCCATCCCTCTTTAGCTTTCCCACTTGACTTAGCAAATTCATGAGCATCTTCATAGATTTGGTAACGACTTTATGCACCTATGGGGGATTTGACTAGATTTAGTAAGCCTAATTTTTTACTATTTCGAATGAAATATTTATGCATTCAATTCTCTCATGTAATGATATATTTCAGCAGCCTATTACTTCACAAAGTTGGCTATTGTACACTTATTGAATACAAATTAGTGTTTTTCTCCAATTTCAGTCTCCTTTGGTGTGAATTTTGCATGTTTGATTAGCAATTTTGTGAGTGTAATGCTTCTATGTCTTGGGTTCAATTTCCACAAGAAGTAGAAAAAAAATATGGAAAACACAAGTGGGAATATTTATTTCCTTCTCATTATTAAACAACAACATATATAAAATTACATCACAACAATACCATGGTCCATAAAATACTATGGTTCACTAATAAACATAAGGTGACCCACTGAACTACTCAACTAACTAACTAATTAATGATGCATTTGACCAGGGATATTACATTCCTCAACACACCCCCTTAATCTCAACTGGTAGAACATATTCAACATTGTCAATGCCTAAGTACTCTCTCTTATATTCAAATCTAGTTGTTCCCAATGGTTTGGTGAACATGTCTACTAAATACTCCTTAGAGCCACAAAACTGTATAGATATTTGTCCATCATTGACTAAATCACGAATGAAATGATAGTGAGTGTCAATGTGTTTTCTTTTTCTATGAAATAAATTATGTTTGGACAACTGTACTTTAGATATTTTATCACAGAAAATAAGAGTTTAATATTTTTCA
Organism: Pseudotsuga menziesii; assembly: GCA_001517045.1. Lineage (NCBI taxonomy): Eukaryota > Viridiplantae > Streptophyta > Pinopsida > Pinales > Pinaceae > Pseudotsuga > Pseudotsuga menziesii. Next base: position 56,474 of record LPNX010487018.1, read on the forward strand.
ATGTGTCCCATATCCTTTAAAAGTATTCTTAGACAAACTACATGGAAAGTTGTTGTGGTGGTTGCTACGTATCCTGTTTATGCATAAGAGAAGATGACAGTGGCTTGTTTATGAGATGCCCAAAAAATCGTATTTGTACCAAAATGGAAAGCATAACTAGATGTGTTTTTCCTATCATCAATACTTCCTACAAAATCACTGTCGGTGTACCCTGTGAGAGTATTGACTGGTGTATTAGTGTACCAGAGGCCATATCCAAGTGTTCCTACAACATATCTCAGAGTTATTTTTCCAACATTACAGTGAGAGTCTTTGGGAGTGTCACGTCCCCATACCCCATAATGCGGATTATTAAAAAAAAATTCTCAAGAACACTTGTTCTCCTTTCAAACTCCAAGAATCGAAGTTAACACACTCTTCCACCTTCATTCTCAGGATTAAGAACCCATGTACATCACCGTAACGGTCTTTCCACCTTTAATAGATCCATTATGTGCACAAAAGAACATTATTTCATGTTGAACCTGTTATTTCCACTCTCCACACTTCCGCTTTCCTCCTTCCACTGCGCAACTAGGAAATCATAACACTAGGTGTGACAGAGACATTCGACCACTCTTCCTCCTTCTACCTTCTATGTTTTCTCTTTTCCTCCTTTCTTACCTCAAAACTTTAAGAAACAACGGATATGTTCATCCATCATTATACCTTCCACCTTTTGCGCTTATTCCTCACCTTTTCGACCTCGAAAGTTGAAAATCGTAACTTCAACAAGTGACAAAGATGTTCATCCATCATTCCTCCTTCTGCACTTCTGATTTTTGCTTTTCTACCTTTCTGACCTTAGAAATTGGAAATCAAAACAAAAACTCTTTACCTTAACCTTTTTTTGGTTTTCCACCTCCCTCCATTCGAATTCCGCAGGTGGATCTCGGGGTGCAGAAAACCCACTTTTTGCCTTGTTCTTTCTCTAGATTTCCAAATTCTACCTTCCACCTTCCACAGGAGAATATCAGAAGTCAAAAATCCAACATTATGCTTTGTTTTAACTTATTTATTATGCATCCCACCCTTCACCTTCCACAGGAAGATCCTAGTGTGCGGAAACACTCAAATCGACAGCAAACTGACTCTTTAGCCATGCTTTTCTAGCATCCAAGGACTTAAGAAAAACACATGGAACATACAAGTAAATAGAGAAGTAAAATGCAAGGAAATATACACAATTCAACCTCTACTTATTCATCATCCAACATTCAACATGAAAATAGTGATTCATAGAGAAATACTTGGCATAAACAAGCATAACAAAGATACTTATGAGACACTGAATCCTACTCATTCATAGAAAGAATTATTCCTTATCAATTCATCATATTCCTTCATAAACAACTTTAATGCACATACAAGAATGGTAGAGAATACTTATCTTGATGATGGAATTGTCTTGTAACTAGCTAGGTGACTGCAACGTTCCACCCAACCATAGGCCAATGTGTTCATAAATCTCTCAACACATTGCCACCCTCGAGATAGGCATGATTTCCACAAGGAACTAGGGAACAACAAGCTTACACACATCCAATACACACCAAAACATAGTCAAACCAACCTACAGTTGGGTTTCTCATATTGTCCAAGGAAATAAGCCCAAACACAACAAGACACAACCAAACCAACTAACAGTTGGGTTTATCAAGCTGCTAAGGAAATGGAAATGTAGAATTGTTAAGCTAGTGATATCAACCATAGAGCCATGGACACCTACACAAGATATTTCTTGGCCTCCTCAATACATACACAACCAAGCACAAGGAAGTATTCCCTTCACTAATAAACAATTCCCTCATGCCATACCTTCGCTTCTAGTTCTCTTCCAGGTGTGCAGAAAGGATTTACCAACCCTCTTGATCTATCTGTGAGGTTCCTCTCTTCACTAGGTTTATCAGCCAATTCTAGGGCTCTTCCACTCCTTTGTCTTCAAACCAAAACAAGGATGCACATCACAACAATCCGCAAGGAAAACACAGTACACAGGATTAACTCTGTAATACAGAAAAAATCACTGCTGAACCACACTTGTGTGACTCATGAGAGTGAAACAAACTATTCTGAACAATGGACCACCACACAAAAGCACTCCCAGACCATGGAGGACTACACTCTCATAAAATTGAGTGATCTCCACTATCCATTCACTCAGCCTACACAATAGAATCATTCTTCCAAGACTCAGGGTAGTGAACCCACAACCCGCACATGAACAATTGATGAGCATGAACCCAACAAATAGAATGGTCGAGAATCCTGAAAAACACATAATAGAACACGACTCTACAGGTAGTCTCAATGAACAACATGAATGAACCGAATGATCGAGAATAATGAACAACCACGATGCTCAAGAACAACAAAACCTCCTTACTTCCAAGAGAAAGGATGGATTGGAACGCACCATGTGCTTCCTTGCTGTAGAAGAAATAATTTGGATGCCTAGACTACAGACTTGCAGGATTTCTTAGTCAAGCAATCAGACTACCATGCCTTGCTATTCCCAAGGCATTAACTGACTCATCCAATTTCTGGAAGAAATTAATGATTGAGGACAGAGGAAAAAAGGTAGCGTAGGATTCATGGGTTTCCCCAAAGACATCTGGTCACACCCTATTGGCTCAAGGGGTTTGACTAACTCTCCACCCTATCTCTTGTGGAATCATTCCCCCATCTCTTTCACATTTGAAGTCCCATAACTAACCATGGTATTATATTAATTTGTACATCTAAATGATATATCAAAATAGACAGTGTCTGAAAAAACACTAAACCATAAGTATTAGCCTTGATCACCTATCCACAAAACATCAATTAATGGCAGGGCCTTGGACTTGAACTCCATGCCATGATCTCAATCACAATACATACATCATGTACAATTAAATACCATGGGGTCAAAAATGGGTTATTACAATCCCATGCCCCTTACAACAACACTATCCTCAATGATTTATACATAAACACAAATGCTACACTAGCACCACCTTCAGTGCTCTACAAAATTGAACAAAAATGGATGTGCCAATCGCATGGCATCCTCCAGCTCCCAAGTAGCCTCATCAAGACTGTAGTGCTCCCATTTCACCTTTACCTATCCAATGGCTCGATTCTAGAGCATGGTGACCTTCCTGTCGAGGATGCACAATGGATCTGTTTGGAACTATCCCTCAGGTTCCAGCTAAATCACATCCCAATCAATCACATGGTTAGGATCATGTACATATTTCTTAATAAAGGAAACATGAAAAACATTATGAGCTCTAGTGCTAGCAGGAAATGCAAGTCTATATCCAACTGTCCATATTCTTTCAAGCACTTCAAAAGGCCCACAATATCTAGGTGACAACTTGGCACAACTTCCAAGCTTCCAGGAACTCTTCCTTTCCCTCACTCTAAGGTAAACATGATCCCCAACATTAAACTCTTTTCCACCCTATGCCTGCCTACATAGTTTTTCTGTCTATCCTGGGCTTCTTTCAGATTCTTCCTGATCTTTGCAACCTATTTATCCATTTCCTTGAGCAATTCTGGACCAAGCATAATCATGTTCACTGGATTATCCCATGTCATAGGTGTCCTACACATTCTTCCATATAAAGCTTCATAAGGACTCATCCCCAAGGATGCTTGTTGTCCATTATTATAGGAAAATTATACCAAGTGGAAATAATCATCCCACTTTGATTGTTTATCCATCACATATATGTGAATCATTTCTTCTAGAACTTAATTCATTCTCTCTGTCTGACCATCAGTATGAGGATGATAGGTATTGCTGAAGTTCAAATTGGCACCCAAATATACAAACAAACCCTTCCAAAAATTGGAAGTGAACTTAGGATCCATGTCAGAGACTATTGCCTTAGGAAATCCATGCAATCTGAAAATATCCTTCATGAATATTTTTGTGATAGCGTCAGTCTTAAAAGTGGACTTGACCAGTATAAAATGTGCTTCCTTTGTCAACTTGTCCACCACAACCATGATGGAATCATGCTGTCTCCAATTTATTAGCAATCCTGTAATGGAATCCATGGAAACCACTTCCCATTTCCATTCTGGAACTGGAAGGAGATGCAACAAACCTATTGGGTGTTGATTCTCAACCTTTATCTACTGACATTTCATGCACTTTGAAATATACTCAATAATGTCCTTCTTCATTCTTGGCCAAAACTACTGCTTTCTAGCTGTAGCAATTGTCTTATGATATCCTGGATGACAAGAATATGGAGTTTGACGGATCTCATCCATAACCATTTTCCTCAAATACGCTACTCTTGGGATATAAATAAGAATTCCATCTTCTTTAAATTTATATCTCTCATACCTCTTTTCAAGACTTTGCTGCTGCAATTTGTCTTTTACTTGCACATACAATTCATCTTCAACAATATGATTAACAATCTGTTGTCTCAAATCTGATTGGAAAATACTAAGAGATGCCAAGTGCATTCCATGCACCTTCCTTCTAAGTGCATCAATCAATTTCTTTTATTTTCCTTTTATGTGTTTGATTTCAAAATCAAACTCACATAAAAACTCTAGCCATCTAACTTTCCTAGCATTTAGAGTTGGTTGATCAAACAAATATTTCAGACCACAGTGGTATGTCCTTAACTCAAATTTTCTACCCATTAAATAATGCCTCCACATCTTGAGAGCATGTAGTATGTCTACACGTTCTAAATCATGAGTGGCATAGTTATTCTCATGATCCTTCAACTTTCTGGACTCATAACATACCACATGGTTATCTTGCATAAGAACTCCTCCAAGTCCTTGTCCACATGCATCAGTACACACCACAAAATATTTCTTTGGGTCTGTAATTTTCAGAACTAGTTCACTTGTGAGAAGATACTTCAACTGCTGGAATCTCTCCTCATGCCTTAGTGTCCATTCAAATTTTATCCCCTTCCTCTGCAAAGAAGTGATAGGATGTGCAACCTTGGATAATCCCTCAATGAATCTCCTGTAGTATCCTTCAAAGCTCATAAAAGGTCTTACATCTATCACATTCCTTGGGTTTGGCCAATTCATAATGGCTTCAATATATTCAGGGTTCACAGATATGCCCTCATCTGAGATAATGTGACCCAAATAATGAATCCTATCTTTATAGAAATCACACTTAGTCAAATTTTCATACAACTTACGGTACCTTAGCAATTCCAAAATTAATCTCACATGTTCTTCATTTTATTCCTCATTCTTTGAATAAATAAGAATTTCATCAAGGAAAACAAGAACAAACTTGTCCAAGTACCTGCTGAAGACGATATTCATAAGGCACATAAATGTAGCTGGTGCATTTGTGAGACAAAATGGTACTACCACAAACTCATAATGTCCATACCTTGTTCTAAAAGATGTCTTATGAATTTATTCATCCTTGATTCTTACCTAATGGTAACCAGACCTTAAGTCAATCTTGGAAAATAACTTTGCTCCCCTCATTTGATCAAAGAGATCATCAATCCTAGGAAAAGTGTATTTATTCTTCATAGTGACTTTGTTCAACTGTATGTAATCAATACACAACCTGAGTGTACCATATTTATTTTTCGCAAATAGAACTGGTGCTCCCTAAGGAGACATGCTCAGACTGATATACTTCTTCTCAAACAGCTCTTCCAGCTGCATCTTAAGCTCTAGAATTTCTAGTGTACTCATCCTGTAGGGTGTCTTAGACACTAGTGTTGCTCCTCGAACAAGTTCAATTGTGAAATCAATGTCCCTCTTTGGAGAAATCCCTCAAATATCATCAAGAAAAACATCCCTGAATTCCTGCAACATATAAAAATCCTCCAACCTAGGATTTTCATTCTCTCACAAACAAGAATGATAGAGAATGATGTCCTCAGGATCCAAGTGCATACACTTCGCAACCTATCCTACAGAACTTCTTCAGCTGCATGGCTGAAATATTCCTAATAGAAATCACCTTTGGAATTCCTTTTACAACCCTTAAGTTTCCTTCATGATCCAAGCACTCAAAAGTCTTGTAATAAAAGTCAATCTTGACTCTATGTGCTTCCAACCAATCCATTCCAATGAGAACATCATAGGAACCAAGTGGTAGAACATTCATATCTACATAAGTGACTAGCCCATTCATAACCTATGGACATTTTTCTACCACTTCACTGACCTTTCTCTTAGTTCCAATGGATAGCTGAACTAACCCTGTTTTTCTATGCTTTAACTTCTTCAAAGCACAAATCTCAACAACTCTAGGAGTAATATATCTATGAGTAGAACCTGGGTCAATCAAAATAGAAATAGATTGCTCAACAATCTTACCTGCAACCTCAACCATAGTTGATTGATGATCTACCTAGCGATCCTCTAGTGTTGCATAATCCTAGGGACTGTCCTTGCTACTTGATCCATAGTTTCTGACTCTTGGATGTTGTAAGTTGTCCTTACATTACCATTCTCAAGTGGACAATTCCTACGCAGATGGGGTCCTCCACATCTCCAGCATTGGAGTGTTTCTCTATTTTGTTGTGGATATCTTGGATTTTCTCCCATTACTCTAACTGGCTTACCCACAACCCCACAACTTGCGATGGCTACTTCTGTTGATTCCTGAAGTTAAAAGGTTTGAAACCTTTATTTATTTGATCAAACTTCTCATTCCTCTTATCCTTCCAGGTCTTATGGTAATCATGATTACCTTCGTTCTGATCATAACAATACTTATCCTTCTTGGTAGCCTCTTCTAGAGTTCTAGGATCATTAAATTTAATTTTGTCTTTGTAAGACCGAGGAAATCCACTTAGAAAACATTGTATTTCCACTTTGTTATCTCTAACTTATTTGGCATATCTTAATAGCTCCAATAAATTATTTTCATACTCTTCCATGGTTTGTTTACCAAATATTAGCTCATGGAATTGTTTGATCTTGTCATCATAGTACCTATCCGAGAGATACTTCTGTCTGAAAAACTTCTGGAACTGCTTCCAAACAATCTTCCTTTCCCTGATCTTCTTCACTTTCCTGAAGTCCTCCCACCATATGGATGCTCTTCTAGTCAAATTGAAGATGACTAACCTAGCCTTCATATTTCCTCAATAGTCATGGACATGGAAATATTTTCTCATCCCAAGAATCCAAGCTTCATCTTCTTGATCAGTCTTTATTTCACCATTAAAGGTAGGAGGTATTTCCTTCTTAAAATCATCATTTGATCTATTTCTATAGCACCTCTTTCTCTTTTCTCTATGAGATGAAGAGCTCGAACCCCCAGTGGATCCTTCCAAGTTAGAAGATTCACTGGAATACCTATTTATTCTCCTAGCATTGTTTTTACTTCCTTCTGTATTTACTTCTTAATGCTTAGATTTCATCCTCCTCTAGATGTATGCCAATCTTTGCAACATGGATGCATTATGTTGATTCTTCTCTTCCTGAGCCTTAACCAGCCTTTCATTAACTTGCCTGTAACTTTTCATCTCCACCCTTAATATTCTCATGGTGGCTGCAATGTCTGGCAGAGTCTCTTGAAACCTTCTACCATTAGACTTTGTATTATCATTTCCAACTTTGATGTTTTCTTCCATAGCATCTTCCCGACGCTCATAGGTATTTTTTGGATAATCATACATGTCGTAGGTTCTCATGGCTAACCCAAGACCATCTTTCCAACTACACTATAACCCTACAAAATGTGTTATTAAACAACATTTGTTAGCTTTATAAAAAATTGAGAATTAGAAAACCATGTACTTAGTGTCACCAATAACTTTGTTAACTGTTCAACTTGGCCCATTCATGCCCTAGTGTTGCAACCAACAACTCTAATACCAGACTGTAGTGTACTACAATGTTGGCATCAGAGGGTACTCTTATCTCTTTTAATTACTCATTCTGGCCCATCCAGGTCCAATACTGCAACCCGCAACTCGAATGCCATACTATCATGTCCCCATACTCCATAATGAAAATTATTAAAAAAAATTCCTCAAGAACACTTGTCCTCCTTTCAAACTACTGCCATGGACGTTAAAACACTCTTCCACCTTCATTCTCAGGCTTAAAAACCCATGTACATCACTAGAACAGTCATTCCACCATTAAAAGATCCATTATGTGGACAAAAAACCTTCTTCCATGCTAAACCTATTCTTTCTGCACTCCTCCCACTGCACTTATGCTGCACAATTTAGAAATTGGAACACCAGGTGCAATGGAGACATTCGATACTCTTCTGTCTTCTATGTTTTTTCTTTTTCACCTTTTCAACCTCATAACTCGAAAATCGGAACTTTAACAAACGACAGAGATGTTCATCCATCATTATGCCTTCCGCGCTTCCACTTTCCTCCTTTTTGACCTCAAAACTCAGAAATCAGAACTTTAAAAAATAATAGAGATGTTCATCAATCATTTCGCCTTCCTCCTTTCGCACTTCTACTTCCCACCTTTCCGACCTCAGAACTCAGAAATCAAAACTTCAAAAACCGATGGAGAGGTTCATCCATCATTTCTCCTTTTGGCTTTCATGGTTTCTCTTTTCGCCTTTCTGACCTCAAAAATCGGAAATTAGAACAACAACTCTTTACCTTAACATTTTTCAAGTTTTCCACCTCCCGCCTTCTGTAGGAAGATTCCATGGTGCAAAAAACCTACTTTCTACCTTGTTCTTTCTCCAGATTTCCACATTCCTCCTTTCGCCTTCCACAGGAAAATCCTAAAAGTAAAAAATGCCACATTCTATTTAGTTTTAACTTCTTTATTCTGTCTCCCACCCTCCTCCTTTTGTAGGCAAATCCTAGGGTGCAGAAACACTCAAATCGGCTACGAACAGACTCTTTAGCCAATATTTTCTAGCGTCCAAATAATTAAGAAAAAATAATGGAACATAGAAGGCAATACATAATTAAATGCAAGGAAATATACACAATTCAACCTCTACTTAGTCATCATCCAACATTCAACATGAACATAGTGATTCACCTACAAATACATGGCATAAACAAGCATAACAGAGATACTTATGCAACAGTGAATCCTACTCATTCATAGCAAGCATTATTCCTTATCAATTTATCATATTCATTCATAAACAACTTCAATGCACAAACAACAATGACAGAGAATATTTATATTGATGATGGAGTTGTCCTGCAACCAGCTCGGTGACTGCAACATTCCACCCCCGAGCTAGGCATGATTTCAACAAGGAACCAGGGAACAACATGCTTACACACAGCTAGCACACACCAAAAAATAGTCAAACCAACATACAGATGGGTTTCTCAGACTGTCCAAGGAAACAAGCCAAAACACAACAAGACACAACCAAATCAACTAACAGTTGGGCTTATCAGGTTGCTAAGAAAATGGAAAGGTTTAATTTCTAAGCTAGTGAGCTCAACCATAGAGCCAAGGAAACCTCACAAGATGTGGCTTTGCCTCCTCAATACCTTCACCACCCAACACAAGGAAGTATTCCCTTCACTGCTACATAGTTCCCTTAGGCCATGCGTTCTCTTCTAGTGCTCTTCCAAGTGTGTAGAAAGGATTTTCTAGCCCTCTTGATTTGTCTGTGAGGTTCCTCTCTTCACTAGGTTTATCAGCCAATTCTGGGCCTCTTCCACTCCTTGGTCTTCAAACTAGAACAAGGATACACATCACAACAATCCGCAAGGAAAACACAACACACACACTTAACTCTGCAACACAGATAAAATCATTGCGGAACCACACTTATGCGACTCATGAGAGTGAAACAAACCATTGTGATTAACATGCCACTTCACAACAACACTCATAGACCATGGAGGACTACACTCTCATAATTGAGTGATCTCAATTGCCCATTCACTCAGCAAACACAACAGAATCGTTCTTCCACAACTCATGGTAGTGAAGCCACAACCCGTGCATAAACAACTGATCAACATCAACCCAATGAACAATAGAACGAATAGAATAGTCAGGAATCATGAACAACACATAATAGAACATGACTATGAAAGAAGGCTCAATGAAAAGGGTGAATGAACCAAATGATCAGGAATAATGAACAACCACGACCACCTCCTTGCGTCTGGGAGAAAGGGCGAATTGGCATGCATCGTGTGCTTCCCAGACTACAAAAGAAATAATGTGGCTTCCCAGACTATAGACTTGCAGGCTTTATCAGTCAAGCAATAACAATGCCATGCCTTGCTCTACCCAAGGCATTAACTGCCTCATCCAATTTCTAAAAGATATTAATAATTGAGGACATAGGAAAAAAGGTAGCTAAGGATTCATGGGTTTCCCCAAAGACACTCGTCACACCTTATTAGCTCAGGGGGTTTGGCTAACTCCCCACCCTATCCCTTGTGGAATCATGCCCCCATGTATTTCACTTTTGCAGTCCCATAGCTAGTTTTGGTATTATATTAATTTGTACATCTAAACGATATATCAAAATACACAGTGCCTGACTCAGCACCAAAACCATAGGTATCAGCCTTGATCACCTATCCACAAAACATCAACCCATGACAGGGCCTTGGCCTTGAGCTCCATGTCATGATCTCAATCATAATACATACACCATGTACAATTATATACCATGGAGTCAAAACTGGGGTATTACAGGGAGACTCCATAAATATGGAAATAAGACTGACAACATACATCAAATCAGGTCTAGTTGCAGTCAAGTATTTTAAACTGCCTACTGATCTTTTATAGAGTGTATCATTTACTTCTAGTCCATCATCATTCTTTGTTAACTTGGTTCCTAGAGCAATGGGGGTTTCAGCTGGTTTACATTTATCCATTCTAAATCTCTGCAAAATATCAGTAGCATACTTGCGCTGACAAATGAAAATACCTTTATAAGTTTGAGTAACTTCCAGACCAAGGAAGTACTTCATCAATCCTAGATCAGTCATTTCAAATTCCTTTTTCATGGATGTCACGAATTCTTAAAGCATCAAATTACCAGTGTAAATCATGTCATAAACATAAATAAATACAATAAAATTTTTATCATGTTGATCAGTTTTTACATATAGCGTGGTCCCATTGCTACTTCTTCTAAACCCATTATTGATGAGGTAGGAATGAATTCTTCTATACCAAGTTCATGGAGCTTGTTTTAGACCATACAAGGAATTTTTAAACTTAGACACTTTGTGTTCATGACCTTTGAGAGTATATCGAGGTGGATGGTCTATATAAACTTCTTCTTCAATAATTCCATTAAGAAAGGAAGATTTTACGTATATTTGATCAATAATCCATTTATTTTCTGTTGTAATGGAAAGTACAGCTTTGATGTTATCCATCCTTGCTACAAGATCAAAGGTTTCATCATAATCTACACCATATTGTAGTGCATATCCTTTGGAAACCAACATTTCCTTGTGCTTTTCAAGTACTATGTTTTCATTCAGTTTGGTCTTGTAGACCCATTTGACTCCAAAAATAGTTTTGTTTGTAGAGATTACAACAAGATCCCAAGTCTGGTTTTTCTTAATAGCATCAATTTCTTCATTCATTTCTTGTACCCATTGTGCATCCTTTACTGCTTCATCAAAATATGTGGGGTGACAGGAAAACATGGCATACCAAAGTTGCTCATCAATAACAGGATTTTACTCATATAGCTCTCTCAAACTTATGGTTTTATGGTTCTTAGATGAACTATCTTATGTTGTTTCTTCTTGCTGTTGTACTTCCAATATTGGAATTTTGATAGGGATATATGATAGATCTCATCTTTCTTTTTGTTGTATGTCTGAAGGATCACTCCAACATTTGTATTCAAGGAATTTCACATCTTACTCACCACAACCTTTTTGGTGACACGATTATACAACTTGTAAGATTTGTTTTGTTCACTCTGACCAATGAAAATACATTTCTCACTCTTCTTATCCAACTTTCTTCTAAGTTCATCATGTACATGAGAAAATGCAACAAAATAAAAAAATCTTATATGTGCAACACTAGTCTTAGTGCCACTCCATGCTTCTTCAAGAATATTGTCTTGGACACTCACCGTGGGTGATTTGTTGATCAAATAGATTGAGCATGCAACAACTTCATCCCAATACTCATCTGATATCTTCTTGTATGACAACAAGCTACAAGCCATGTTCATGATGGTATGGTTCTTTAGTTCAGCAACTCCATTATGTTGTGAAGTGTATTTGGTGGCGAACTGTCTCTAGATGCCATGTTTCTTGCAGAAGTATGAAAAATCCTTTGAATCATATTCACCTCCACCATCTGACCTAAGCATTTTAATGAAATTTTCATACTACTTCTCAGTTAGGGCCTTGAACTATTTGAACCTAGAGAAGGTCTTTGATTTGTTCTTGAGGAAATAAATCCATATTTTCCTGGTAAAATCATCAATAAAAGTCATAAAATAAAATCTACCTCCTATGGGTTGGATTTGTATGGGTCCACTGAGGTATGTATGAACTATTTCAAGATGTTCTTTGGCTCAAACTGTGGAAGTGGGGAATTCTTCCCTTTGATAGTTCCCAATGATACAATCCTTACATGAACTGGATTGTTCATATATAAATGGTAACCCTTTGACCATGGACTGTTTGTACTTGAGATTGAGACTCTTGAAGGGAAGATGACTGAATCTACAATGCCATAACCATGATTCATCTAGAATAGAAACAATATGGGCTACAAACTGTGGAAGGTTGGAAATTCTAAGACTGAGAGGAAATATTTTGTTTTTGGTCATTTCAACTTTGGCTATGAGTCTCCTATTGGGGGTTTTATCATGAATGGCACAATATGTATCATAAAATATAAGATCATACTGGTTCTAAAGTAATTGACCTATGCTAATAAAATTAACATTCAGATGTGGTACCCCAGATGTGAGTGACAACACAGCAGCCCATCATCACGCCATGCCTTGCTCCATGCACCCTCTACATGGAGATCAACATGCGACCAGCACATCCATCATCCCATCCCTCCATCCCTCTCGATGTTCTTCTTGCATGGGAGAATATCCACAATTCATTTATGCTCCTGCGACGAAGGGTGGAAACACCTTGTCCTCCTTCTAAGCTTTCATAGAGTTACAGGTTTATTCAATGTGTGCAGATTTATTCAATGCGTGAGGGTTATCTTCATCGTGGATAATGTCTTAACTATATTTCCAGGGTTGAGTTCTTCTCTAAGTAATTTCATGTTTGTTGCACGCTTGGAAGTCTGGCCTCCACTTGAAGGGGGCTCCTTGGTTCTATCGAGATATTTTTGCAGTGTGATGCTAACAGGTTCCAGTTACCACCACACACTCCTTCTCATTCTGTCGAGGTTATGTCTAACAATCATGTCCAAAAAAAGGGGAAATCCATGTTGGACTAGCTCGGGCAGGGGAAAATCCTAGCATGGGTGTAGCCTACATGTCACAGAATATTATGAAAATCACATCTCTCCTCAAGTTCGCATTCTTGTTGAAAATTGGGAGAGGAAGGTCCTCCACCAGCGGCTCTATTTTGTGAAGGATAGAATTAAGGTTAATCACAATTGGATTTTAAAAAATATGCTATTAAATCTTGTTGAATACATTCTTAGCAACTGGTCAAACGCCTGTGATTCTATTCTTGCAATGAAAGCCAAAATGGTAGAAATTGATTCCCAGCTTACAACACTGGACAATATGCTTTCCTGGAAAGGCACAGTTGGAAACGTCAGGCACGTCCATCTTGGGGGAGGTGGAAGTGGGAGTGAGACAGGGGGAATATCATGGCACACCAGCACGATTTTGATCCCACATGAACTAGCTTTCCCCATCCCTTTGATGGTGGAGCCATTGTTCAAACGTCTGAAGAACATGGATAACTAGAAGCCAGAACAACATCAACAAAAGCCTCAATATGCTCCAACAACTGCCACCAACTCATCCAGCCCTTTGCAGGAGGAAATATGGGGATGCCCCATCATTAAGGAAAACCCCCATCTTGAAGCATGCTCTCATCATCTGTAGAAATAAAATATCGTTTCAAGTTTTTATGCCATAATTGTCTAGTTTGGTTATGTCTTTGTCTATTTTTGAAAATGAACATTGTAACTATGTTTATGTCTATGTCTAAAACTGGGTACTTTTCCAATCTTATCATCATGAACAATATCATCTATGTTTTTCTCAGACGTACCTCTTATTTTGAGAGGCTTGGGTGGTGGCTTCATCACCTTAGACCTCCTCTGGTCAGGGTTATTTTTGTATAAATTGTTTTCATATTTTAATATATCTATGTAGCATTACAAAAAATGCATTTAGGTGTGGTACATAAAAAACATCATGAATAAACTTCTTTTCATTCTAGTTTGTAAGTATAGGAATAGTACATTTTCCTTTTGTTAGAACCAGAAATTCATCTCCTAGCTTGTTATTCGCGACAACAGAGGAATCCAAACTAGAGAATAGTGACTTGTAACCTGTCATGTGATTGCTGCAACTGCTATCTAGTAGATATAGATTTGAGCAACAGTATTCTTCAGTAGCTTGATAATACAAGAACATCAATTCTGACAAGCCCTCTTCTTCTTTAGAGACATTGGCTCTTCCACTGCTCTAGTATGCTTTCTTCTTTCTACATTCTCATTCATAGTGTCCATACGTCTTGTAGTAGTTACACTTAATATTGAACTTATTGGTCCATATTTTTCCTCTCCCCCTATGACCTTGATAATTGCGAGAGTTATCTGAGTGATGTGAAATTTCATGACTGGTTTTCTCCTCTATATGAGGAGACCCTTGGCCTCTTCTTCTTCTACCTCATCCTCCTCTTCCTTGACCTCTATTGAGGGAAGCTTGGGTGCTGAAAGCATTAGTTAGAGACTCTCATTCTTGATTGAGGAAAGCTTTATGAGATAGAAGATATCCATTCAACTCTTCTAGGGTGAACTGAGATAGATATTTTCCTTATTCTATGGCAATCAATACCATAGCAAATTTCTTGGTGAGACACCTTAGAATATTCTAAACAACTACATTTTGTTCTATAGGTTTTCCATAGGTTTGACATTGGGTTACAATGCCTGAAACCCTAGTCATAAATTAATCTACAGTTTCAGTTTTCTTCATTTTCAAACTTACAAACAGAAGTCAAAAGGTTTGCAATCTTATCGGTTTTACTTTGTCGGTTCCCTTGTAGGCAGATACGAGCAGATTCTAAGCTTGATGTGCACTGGTAGCTCCTGAGATCCATGGGAAAATGGACTCCTTGATGCAACTTTGGATCAGCCATTCGGCTATAAGATATCAGTCTCAATAAGATTCTAACGAATTGCTTTAGGAATTATTCATTGCAGCTAGAGAATTTGTATCAAGTTCTTTGAATTCAGTTTTAACTATATCCCAACATTTTTTGAATTGGAGAAACATTTTCATCTTGATAGACCAAAACTCATAGTTGGTACTAGTCAGTATGGTCCCAGAGATCTGCTTCAAACTTTTGGTGTTGGTAGTAGCCATGCTGGTATGACTAACTCCATTTTTTTTAATCAGTTAAAACCAGGCACCGCTCCTTGTACATTGGCACAGAGCGGTGGGGGAGAGTGGTACTGATTTTTGGTGTAAGTGTTGGAAGGTCATTGTGCTTTCCCTATAATAATAGAGCAGTGGTAGCACTCTCTGTTGTTGTAAAGTGGCGGTGACACCGCACTTTCACTGTGTGAAATTTTCGGTGAAACTTGTGGTACTACAGTTCTCGATAGGGTAGAGTGAGGTGTCGCTTCCAAGAAGAGAGAAAAAAAATACGCCAAGAGGAGTCTGTTCCATATTTCTGTCTTCGTCACTACTTCCGAGTGTGTGTGTTCTTACCACTGCGTGAAAAGTATTACCCAAACAAGGATTAGGCCATACACTCTAATACCATGTTAAATATTACAAGAGAAGAAGAAAAAAGGATGGAAAACACAAATTGGCATATTGATTTCCTTCTGATTATTCAGCAATGACATATATAGAACTACATCACAACAATGCCATGGGTCAATACTATGGGATAGAAAATACTATGGGTCACTAATGAATATAAGGTGACAAAATCAACTACTCAACTAACTAACTAATTAATGATGCATTTGACCAAGGAGATTACATTCTTCAATAGTTATGATTATGCATTTTCATAAATGGAGAATTTAATGTTAGATTGTTCATGCAAATTAGTCAAATTCAATAATATAGACATTGAGTAAGTATAAATTGAGAAGAGGGATTCCGTACAAGAGAGGATGGAAAATTTCAGAGACCTAAGACCTCAGTGATGTTGTCTCACACCTTTTATCTCTATGGTCTTGACATGATATTGCAGGTGTGGGATTCCCTTTATCTTCCCTTTCTCTAGAAACCAAACTATCTCCTAGAATTTACAGAAACAGAGTTTGAGGATCCATAGTCCTTCACTAAGAATTTATAGTAATAAGGACTTTAACACATTGCACACACAAGCATTCTACGTTAAACTGTAAAAGAAAACGTAATTGAAAAGTATTTTCATGTGATCAGAAGGAAATGAAACTATCTTGTAAGCTTACACAAACACACTTTCAGAATTCTAAGTACTGGCATGTAAATAGCTATCTTGAAAAACTATGACAGAATGATGATAGATCTGATGATCAAAGATAGAATGAAGAAACGACAAGATTCCAGGAAAACGATCGCTTCCTATACAAGAAGATTGGTATGATAAACGGAGGTATAATATATTAATGTACTACAAGAAACAATAATTTCCATTCACGGTGTCAGAATATTGTTGGTCACGTAGACCGAAGAATAGACTTTTGCTCGTGCCTTCATAGAATCAGGGTCCACTCAATTCTTTGTAGTCGTATGTATAAATAAATAGACACATAATTCAATATATTATGCAGTGATAAAATTTGAAGGGTGGAGATTAATTTCAATTTGAAGGGAATGTATATTTAGAGCCCTTCATTGACATAGGAGGGGAAGGGTTTCACCAAGTTTTTGGGTGCTTGGTTTGGGTGCAGGAAAGACCCATATGGAGAGGGGTAATAAAAATAATTGTATTTTAATTGACAAGTATAAATTAATTAAATCTTTCACTTCACAAAATATAGAAAATAAATATTGTTTTTCCAAATTCTTACAATTTTGAACAATGCACTCTTTAATATCTACAAGAAAAAATAGGATAACTATTAAATAAAACCTAATTTGACATAATTGCAATATTAATTTTACAATTCATTAAAATAACAATTATTCTATTGTAGTGTTTTGATCTAGAGCACACTTCATTATACATAAAAATACATAGATTGAGCAATAGCCATATTCAGGAATCCACCCGATCTTATGCATAGTGTAGCACATTGTAACTAGATACACTATTAAAAAATAGATCCATGAGATAATTACTTGTTGTTGTATATGTACAAAGAGAAGCCACTAAGAAAAACTAGGGTAGAATAAATCTACAAGGTGAGTGCAGACTAATGAGGGTCACTTTTGACGTGTTAGATGCAATAGAAAACTGAAAAATGAGGCATCCCTCAACTTGCTTAGATTTTTTTAGAGAGAAAAAATATCTTCCTTTGAGTACAAAACATGAAATGTAGGAAATTGAATCACGTTTCCAAATATATAAGTTTTATGTTTTGAAAATTTTCATAAGTATACCAAGTTTCATTTTTTCTAACAGTCATATTTTTTATTTTTTTAGGCAAATGATAAGGTATATGTTTTGTGGGTGCAGCCTTTGAGGGTCGAAATGATGGTTTCGGGATACAAAAATTGGTATAAATGTAGAGAACATATAGCACTAGTGCAGCGCTATTTTTTAAAATAAAATTAGTAATTTTTATTTATTTATAATTATCTAAGTGATCATTCCACAAAAATGGTACGTCTTTTGTGGGTGCGTCCTTTGAAGTTCTTAATGAAATAACATGAAATGGGTTTTTTATTGAATGTAGAGGTCACTGTCTTCTAGTGAACCATACAATTTTTTTTTAGACAATGAAGAATTGAAAAGTTATGGAAAAAAAAACTGATCGTGTTCTTTTAGTTAAGGAGCTGGAACACAATACAAATTCAAAAAAATAGGAAAACATAATATTTTTAGATAAAAAATACATATTTAGAATCTGTAGAAAGATGTTATATATGTTTAATATTTCATCAAAAATAATTGTGTGTAACGTACTGTTACGGGTGGATAAACATAGACTTTTGAAGAAACGGTCAATTAGTTATGGTTTATCAATTACCATAATGCAGGTTTGGTATTACCGAAGAAAAGTCCAAACCATACACATAGGACTATTGGTGGAATGCAAGAAAGTGAATTGGCATGGATTAGGCACTACAAAATGAGAGTGTGTTATGTTTAAATTCAAATTACATTTCTTGCCCTATAGAATTCAAAAATGGGTTCACGTTATATAACTAAAAAACATGTGCGCGTTATATAACTAAAAAAAGTGGGTGTGTTATATAACTACAAAACACGTGTGTTATGTATTTATATAATTCTTGTGCATTAATCAAGACATCAAATGTATGGTTAATAGTTGAGAGGGGGTGTGCAAGGGTCAAGGGACTATGGGATGTTGAAAATTCAAGTGGGGGTAGTTAATAGTTGAGAGGCGTGGGGATCGGTCAAGGGCCTAGGAGGATGTTGGAAGTTCAAGTGGGGATGGTTAAAAGTTGAAAGGGGGTGGGGAATGGTCAATGGGATAATAGGATGTTATAATTTCAAGTGGAGATGGTTAATAGTTGAGGGGAAGTGGGGAAGGGTCAAGGGCCTAGGAGGATATTGTAATTTCAAGCGGGTATGGTTAATAGTTGAGAGCGTGTGAGTAAGGGTCAAGGGCCTAGGAAGACATTGTAAGTTCAAGTGGGTATATATGAAGGGGAAGTGAACATGATGGGTTATAGGGGTGAAGGGGAATGGGTCTTGAGAGAACTATTAGAATGATAAGAGGTGTTGAAGACATATAGGGTTAGAAGAAATATGTGAGACTTAAGCGACAAAGGGGGGTAATGTGGAGGGGAGAAAGTGGATGATGGTTTAATGAGAGAGAGGATTGGTGAATGGAAAGGTGTATGTGGAGTATTAAAGGATGAATAAGGTGTGTTAGATGAGAGAGGCGGGAGAATGGGGGAATTGAAAAAAGGGGAATGAGATGGGGTGAAAGAGAGAACATGGGTCATACTGACATACGGGCTTTAGGAGATGGGAAAATTGAAAACATAGAGGAAGGGAGTATAATAGAGAGAAGAGAGATAATAATGTAGAGAGAGTGGGAAGAGAAATAAATGGAGGTAGGGAGAGGAAGTAATATAGAGAGAGATATGTGGAGAAAGTGATAGAGCGAGAGGGGGATATTGTAGGATAAAGAGTGAGAGAGAAATGGATGGTGGTAGGAGGGATGTAAGAAAGAGAGTGACAAAGAGAAAGAGAGAGGATGGAGGTAAGGGGATGACAGAGAGAAGGGAGAGAGAGAGAGAGAGAGAGAGAGAGAGAGGGGATGGAGGTAAGGGGATAAGTAGAGACATAGAGAAAGGGAGAGATAATGGAGATAATGGGATGAAAGAGAGAGAGAGAGAGATGGGGGGG
Source organism: Pseudotsuga menziesii (assembly GCA_001517045.1). NCBI lineage: Eukaryota > Viridiplantae > Streptophyta > Pinopsida > Pinales > Pinaceae > Pseudotsuga > Pseudotsuga menziesii. Next base: position 76,123 of record LPNX010487018.1, read on the forward strand.
TATATAGAGTGAGGAAGGGAGACAAAAAATGAGGAGGGACTTAGATATAGGGGTGAGAGATATTTGGGGATAGAATAAGAGAAGGGGATAGGAAGAGAGGGAAATAAGGTGTGGGTGGGAGACATATAGGAAGTAGTGGTGATAGAGAGAGTATGAGAGGGGGGTAGGGACATAAAGTGAGGGAGGGAGAGAGAGTGATGGAGAAATGGTGATAGGTTTAGAGAAAGAAAAAATGAGGGAGGGATAGAAGGTGAGAGAGAGATATAGGAGGAGGATAGAGTGAGAGAGAGAAATAAGGGTGAGGGATGGAGGGAGAAATGTAATGATAGATATGGATGGAGGGGATGGTTTTTACAGGACTGAAGGGACCTAATGTGTGTGTGTGTGTGTGTGTGTGTGTGAGAGAGAGAGAGAGAGAGAGAGAGAGAGAGAGAGAGAGAGAGAGAGAGAGAGAGAGAGAGAGAGAGAGAGAGAGAGAGAGAGAGAGAGAGAGAGAGAGAGAGAGAGAGAGAGAGAGAGAGAGAGAGAGAGAGAGAGAGAGAGAGAGAGAGAGAGAGGGGGGGGGGGGGGGGGGGGAGAGGGAGGGGGGGGGGGGGGGAGAGAGAGAGAGAGAGAGAGAGAGAGATGGTGTCAAAGATATAGGGTGGAGGGGTGAGATATGGAGAGAGAGGGAGGTTGCAAGAGAGAGAAGCATGGAGAGGGAGGGTGAGATATAGAGAAATATGATGTGGTAGAGAGAGGGAGGTAGAGCGGTTGGGGGAGATATTGGTACATATTGTGGAAATGATATAGGGAGAGAGTTAGACAAGTTGAGAAAGAGAAAGGGTAGGGGAGAGGGATACATAAGTTGGAGAGAGGTTATGAGAGAGTGGGAGTGAGGGAGGGACATACGCACACATAGAGATAGAGATATATGGGTGGGGATGGACACACACACACACACACATAGAGATAGATATATAGATAGAAAGAGAGAGAGAGAGAGAGAGAGAGAAATTGTGTGGGAGAGAGAGGGGGAGGGGTGA
>LPNX010487018.1:77503-96190 GCA_001517045.1 Pseudotsuga menziesii
AATAAAGAGAGAGAGAGAGAGAGAGAGGTTGTGAGAGAAAGAGGGGGAATGTACACACACACATATAGATATAAAGAGATATGGAAATACAAATGAAGGGAGGGTTAGTGAGTAAGGAATAGAGGGATAGTGAGTAAGGGACATTCCTAGATCTAGATGTAAAAAAGACTCCATTATGGTTTGGGTATTTTGTTTCCTCCCTTGACTATGCTGAGGCCTTAATACCCATATCTAATGCTAAAACCCTCTTAAAGGCATGTACATATTTTCTTGGAGACCAATCATACTTTGATTATGTCAAGTGTGGTCCTTCAAGGATGTTTTCATTAACATGGGTGCCTCAAATATTCATTTATAGCCTAAGGAACAATAATATGCCTTCAATCATGTGATGGAGGACCCAGACTTACTACTAAAAAACACCTAATTCAACTAACATCCATATTCATAGTCCAAATATACCTATTATATACCATGTGTGATTTTTTAAGTCATCCTTCCTATCCTTGGATGCCTAAATATGTGTTTACGACCTAAGGCCCTAGTTTTCTCTCCTATCCATGTCCATGGCCTTGAGACACATACCTAGTGTTCAATAAATGATGATGGAATCTATATCCCCATTAATATTAAAAGGATTCCCTTTCAACATCATGTGTAGTGGTTGGAGGCATCAATTTTATCCATAAATGGTTAACAACCTCCTTTAAGGATTAAGGACCAAGTGTTTTCCCCCACCCATGTCAAGGGTCCTAATACTTGTAATTAGTGCTAAAAATATTCTAATGGCACTAGAATACTCATTCCAAGGTAAATGATACCATGGAAGGCTCTGTTGAGGTTGTTCAACGCATCATTATTGGCTCTAGATTCCTAGACACATCTTCCATGGTCTAAGGCTTAGGTTGTTGGACACAATGGCCACACTGAGAGGGGGAGTGAATCCGTGTGTGAGAAATTTAAACCTTTTTACCTTATTTTAATCAATTAGAGTATATCAAGCATTATGTTATCAATTACATCATCATATGCATCAGCTAATTGAACCATGATTCATAAGCACAATCATAACATTAAGAGAGACAAAATAATATATGTAATTTTGATATTTATTTATGGTAATGGAGACTACAATATTGTCAATTAAAATCAGCACCAACTAATAAAAGGAGTACCAAATCTTGTAAGAGGACCCATCCTGGTTTTCTTAGCTCCAACTAATAATATTTTTAGGAGTCCAATCCTCAAGTGTAAGACTCTTCTTACAATAAATTATATAGCTCTGTTTCTCAACCAACCTTTGCTGCTTAACCAACTCATCAACATTGCTGGTCAATATCTGCTCATCACTCTACTGGTCAACATTGCTAGTCTTCTGCTCATCACTACTGCAACACTACTAGGTCTGGTCATGTACATCCTTATACACCTTATCATACCCAATTACTCATCAAGTAGTTATGCTCTTCTTTCACTGATCATAATGAATGCATAATCATGCATCATCATCATAGGTATGCATCATCATCATAGGGTATGCATCCTCATCATCAAATATACATCATCATCATCTCAATTTGCACCATGTATGAATCATAAACATCAATTATAAATCATATTTCATAGGAGAGCATCATCACACTATGGTATGCATGTACATCATATTGTATAGGAGAACATCAACATCATAGAGTGTACATCGTTATCACATGCATTATCACCATAAAGTGTATCATATCATAGTTTAAAGGTATGAAACATCATCATCATATCCTCCATAATGACTTCAATTTAATATACCAATATAGAGGTTCACATACTAAGATCAAAGATTAACTCTATCCATGAGAGACATGTGCCATCACAAGAGAAACCTAGAAGCATGAACCATACCTTTTCGAAGATCATAATATGAACAAAAAATATGAAAACCAAAATAAACTCTATATCATGTCACCAAATATCCCTCGTAACAATATTTCCAATGATCTAAGAATTTTGTAATTCCGATTCCGTATGAGAAAGTTATGCCAATTTTAGTGCAAATGCCCAAAACTTTGTCCTCCACAAAGTTTCGCACTTTTCTCCCATAGTTGTGAAATACCAAAGAGAGACTTGATTCATGAACAAATGAAATGCTTAATATTCTATCTATATAGGTCGTGGAGTAAAATTAGTACCTCAAACTTGGCCTCCATGCAATTCAAAATTACAAATAATTAAATTCTCTTCTGTTTGGTTGACTAACCCAAAAAGGTGAGGTGCACCAACTTCAAAAATTCATATCTCTTCAACTGTAAGGAGTTAGAAGATTCTCCACATATCAATGGAAATGTATTTATGGGTATTATCTCCTTATGATGATTTTATTTTCAAATTCTTGGTCTAATACCCTTAAATTATTCAATTTGTTTAGGACTTCAAAGATTCCATAGATAAAGGTGCCAAAGACCGTACCACCAACTATAAGAGTTTCAAAGTGTTCTTCAAAGTGTTCTTCAACATATCAAGGCATGTCCATGGGATCTACCTCCATATACATCCCATTAGACATATGACCACAAAGAGGACCATACATCACCATCAACAAGCTACCATGTGTGGGTTCAAGACCCAAGGCACCACATTCAAGGGTTTCAAGGACTCTTTCAAAGATACAATATAATATTTAAACAAGATAATTTCCATGGAATTTAAGCCCATCACATAGGAATCCATATCCAACTGATGAGGGAATCATAACAAAATATTCCATCATATGAAAGGATCCAACAATCATGGGCTTACAAACCACCATATGTATGGATTCCAAGACCCAAACCATTTCAAAATGCACCATCAATGATAATATAGTGTCCAAGGTTCATCATTTCACCATTTATGTGGGTGTCAAACCTTCTCATGCATAGTGACCATCTCCAAGTGTTCCACGACTCGAACAAGGGATACATGGGCATCAAGATCTTTATCAAGGGTTCCAAGTCTTCATTAAGTCATTAATGACAACATCATCACCTTTAATGGGACAAGGACCATTAAGAAATCAAATGTGGGTGCAAGGGATTATTCAAGGCTTCTTTATCAAGAAAGGGGCTTCATATTCTTCTTCAACCACCTCAACCACACGAGGAGACCTCCAAGGGTAAGGATCCATTATGACATCACCTATGGTGTTTCTAGACCTTCTCTTGGGGTACCGTGACACCATCAAAGAATGAATGACCACATAATGGGTCATTAATGTGTCTCCAACCCATCTAGGGATTCACCATAATATATAAGGGCTTCAATACCATCTACAGGGTCTTCAACATCATCAATATTTTTTTCAACATCATCTACATTGTTGTGGTTCCAAGATCCAACCATGTGGGTACGAAGACCTTGGCAACTAGGTACAATGTGCTTCAAAGCATTAACCAACTATGTGTGGGATCCAAGGAACTGGATGTAAGGGTACTAAAATCATCCATACCTGTGTACTGCAAGAGGGACTTGTTGGCATCAATGACAACCTCTAGGGCCACTATAAGTTCATGTTGGCATTAATGACAATTTCATCAACATAGGTTTCCTCCCCTTATTACGTATAAGGCCCCAAGACACATACATCGTGCTTATAAACCCATAATGGTTCCCATATCTCCATTCAAATGAAAAATATCAGCTTTAGAGATCATCTATGGTGATTCAAGGTGTCATTCATGGACCTTGAGCCTAGAAGCTAGTATACAACCTAAAATCAAAGCTTTCTCTTCCAACCAATATTAACACCTTATTCTCCATGCATAATGCTAAAAAACTCCTAATCCTAGCCATATCCCAACTTAATGGTTGATGATACCCTCAAGATATCATGTGTATTGGTTTGAGGTGTTGTTCTTGGCCCTATATGTCTACAGGATTCGTTTAAGGCCTAAGGACTAGGTTTCCTCTCTCAACCATGACTATGGATTTGGTATTAGGGATAAAATAATTTTAATTGACTACATATTATCTCTCATATACAAAATATCACTTAAGGACAGCTTATGTGCATGCTCAATGCATTGTACATGGCCCTCAAGGCTTAAAAAATACCTTAAGAGCATAATTTTTGAGTTTCCTCCCACAACCATGGTTAATGGAATATGAACCATACTTAGTTATTAAATACTCTTAATGGTATCTATATTACAACATAATGAAAAATTATTCCTAAGTCTTGATGATGCGAACTATGCTTTTTATTCATTGCACTAGTCGTATACCAAACCCATTGATTGTGGGTGTCCATAACATATGCATATTTATCTTGTACATAAAACATGCATGTTTACATTGGACATAACACGTGCACATTATTTCTCTCAATAACATGTCTGTGTTTTTTAAGACTATAAACAATGCCATGTCCCTTTCTTATAGTCATTCTTACATTATGCAAATTGCTAATAAGTAACAACGACTGTATTTGGACTACATGGGTGTGGCTCTTTACAGATTCGATTGATATGAAGTCACATGATATAAAGGAGGTCATGAATTCAAATCAACCTGGTATTACCTATGCCCCATGCTTGCAGGAAGTTGTGGGGCACCTAGGGGTATAGTGGTAGTTGGAATGGATCCCTGGATCCCATGTCATGCAAGTACCATCCCAGAATCCGGTTGTCGATTCCCCTAGTCCCAAAAAAATGGCTTTCTTTGAAGTGGAACGCAAGTTGTCTATTCTAAGATTCACAATACACCTTCTCTATCAATCATTTTCTTATGTAGGTGCAACATTGAGGACAATTTTCATGTTTTATCATTGCGGTGTTGGGTTATATGAACATAATTAAAGAAGAAAATAAGGAGGGTTGAAGAATCCCTCATTGAAGAGAACCAAATATAAGATCATCAACAATCATTTTCCTATGATTGAGGATCACACAAGAAAATTTTCATCACCAAGACCATTTCATGGTTATGGTGAATATATACAATTGTGAAAGAAAATCAACATGAGGAACACCTTGTAATTGCACAAAGAAAAAATTAAATATATATCTTTCATTTACTTGTAATTGAGGAGCACCAAAGACATATTTTTCTCATTCATCGTTATTGTGATGGGAAATATACATAACTTAGGAGGAAAATTGAAGTAGTCTTCAAGAATCTATAATTCAAAAGCACCAAATAAGATCTTCATCATTTGTTCAAGCTTGTAATTGAGGATCACCAAAGACAATCTATATTGAATTGGTCATTGTGGTTATGGGGAATATACATAATTAAGGAAGAAAATTAGAAAGGAAGAAGAGAGATCAAGAAATAATTGAAGAAGAGAGACAAAAGAAAAGAATTAACATGATGAATTGCAGGATTTCTTTGGGAACTGGTCCAATTTCAATTATAGAGTATACCATGGTTCATTCTATTAATCCATGACAAGAAAAAAAAAGCATTCAATAGAGGGGCCCTCAATTTCTGCAACAAATAATGAAAAATCATTTCTTGGCACTAATCAATAAATAAAACATAGGTGATCATTAGGGGATGTTTCAATTCCCACATCAAGTCAAGGTAATAAGTCACCATCTCAAGATGTAGCTCATGAATAAGAACAAAATGTTATGACCTCTTTTGGTTATACAACTGATGAAATTAGAGAGGCATTTCATGTAGAGACTATTGTTAAAGAAGCAAATGTTATCGGAACCATCGATGAGGATGTTCAAGTACCACCATCCAACTACCAGGAAGATAATGAAGGACAACAAGGTACTACTAAAACACCAAAGTTTCATGGTGATGTGCTACATGATACAATTCCAACCCCCTTACCTCCATTAGCAAGTACATGCCAAAGAAATCTGAATCATATACAGGTGGATGAGAGTATCCTCAGTTCCCTTGAAGGTACGCTGTCTAAATGTAATATTGCTTATCAAACTCAATAGACACTTAAAAAATATTTTGATTCTAAATGTGATGGAGATAAATGGAGATTATTTATATCATTGTTAAAATCTAGGGGTATGAATATTGTTAGGAAAAAGTTAGGGATAAACATGATAAATAAATCTAGACCAAGATCTCATATAGTCAAAATATTAGTAGATTCCTTTAGTAAAATAGGTAGTAACACACATTCAAAAGACCGCAATGCGGCTCATCATGTGTTGTCACAACCAATCGCAAATAAGAACTCTAGGGCCCAACTATTTTTGTTAAGAATGCGTCCAAAATTGTTAATTTTAATGTAGAAACCCTCTGTAAGTAATATTATGGAAGAGAACATCTTGACACAACCGGCTAGATAGATTTTTGGACCTTTATTGGTAGGTTTCCATGCTATGACATGAAGCTAATTGATTTAGCAATGAAGCTAACTAATGTAGCAAAGGGACTAGTGTAGAATGTTTAGCATGATAACACAAATCCTTCTTCAAATCGAAAGTATTTAATAAAACATAGAAAGGGTGCAAAGGACCGTGAACCACATATTAAACATCTTCTTGATATAACACAAACGAAACTATAAGAGAAAATTAAGAATGAACAAAGAGAATTGAACTTGGGGAAAATTTATTTTAAGAAATGTAATCCCTGGTATGTTAAAATAAATACTCTTCATAACACTTTTTGTTGTATATACCATGTGGAATATGAATATTACTATGAAATGTTTTTGTACATTCGTTGTGTATTGCATACTGACCATGTGTAGGATTGGTCCATGACAATACCACTGAATTCATAAAGAGAATTCATACAAATAATCATGTGTAATAGGAATGAAGCGAAAATATATTACGCAATTTTTTGTATAGATGGAACATGCTTCAACTATGTTGGAATGACATTACTTAGACAATGTAGTCATGAGAGTGGTGATAGTGAATTTGGGAATATGGTTGTAGATATCAAAAGTTTTAAACACATTATCTATGAAGTTGGACTTGGGAAAGAAAGCAAAAAAATACAATTGGTGACATCTCAGGTTAGTATTTATCTCTAAATTTATGTTTTAGCTATATTTCAATCCATACTTACAGTAAAAAACTATGTTGATATAATTTTGCGAAACTAGGTACAAGTCAGTTACTTCATTAAGGAATTTATTGAAAATACACAAATATATGTTTGTCATTTCCACATGGCACGATGGAAGGATGAGAAATTTAGAATTTCTAGAGATACATTTCCCCAAGGTACTATACTTTCAGTGGTTTATTTTTCTGAGAATTACACTCTATAACCCCAAAATGAGATTGGCAATTAGTATTATCATTCTGAGTAGGTTTCGCTGATGGTCCACATCACATATAGGCATGGACCAAATAACAGTTAAGATAAATGATAAATTATAAAGGAATATCACTTCTACATAAGTGATGATAGGTGTCATGAATTCCACTATGGATGTCATGGATTCATCATGTTCTACAATGACATGAAGGGAAGGAACATATAGATTGATCAACAGTAGATTTGGTCTGATGGATGTGCTAGTCAGTTAAAAAATGATCGCATATTTCAATGGATGTGTTCATTGCATAAAAATTACAGGGTGCCACATATGTGGAACTATTTTGAGACGGGTAATAGTAAAGGAGAGAATGATGGAGCCAGAGCATGTGTCAAAAAAACCCTATGTAGGGAGGAATTGAAATTATCTACAAAATAGACTATTCAAGATGCTCAATCTATAGTGAGGTGGTGCATGTTAGTAATGGGAGAGGAATCAACTATAAGGGGAGAATCCACAAGAAAAATACATGTGGAGATATTTTTTTGAGTGGTGGTTGATGTAGATTGTTCACTTGCATGGGAATGCAAGAGTGTTCCTGGAACCTACAAATTTCATTCAATTCAAAGCTCCGACAACTTGGTATTTGAAATTTGGACCAGAAAGCTCACTTTATTTTGCTCATCTTATTGTAATGGTGACTAGGATGGGTGTGAATCATTGGTTTGGGTTGATGGATGGGATCAAAAATCACTTCCACTTGATCAGCATGCAATTTTTGAGTTGACTCCATTGGAGGAAGACCAAACATTTATTTCTATAGATTTTGATCATGTCTTATATATTGTACAACTTGGTATGATGCATATAATTTAATTTCTTTACTCATTTATGTAATATTTAGATGGACAGTAATGGCGTTGTCTCACAAGAAAAAAAGTTGATCATATAACTACTATCATATTTTACAGGGCACATATACATAGTGGTTTCCCTGAAAAATAGTGAATGGGGTTGGGATTATTGGTTGGAACATTGTATAGAGGGAAATAAAACACTCAATGTGTCCATGACTGGTGACAAAAGCAACCACTTCCAATGGGGTTGATGGTTTTTAAATGCAAATACTTGACACAAGAGAACAATGCAAGAAATAAGGGTATGTATGTTTACAGGGACTACAAACCAAGTGCAAGTGTGTATCACTTTACCAACCTAACAATTGGTACAAACATCTACATACAAACTATGACTAGATAAAATTCATCGAAGGTAGGATACTTCTTACTAGATGGAGAGTACGAGAGATTAATGGAGACCATTAGTATCATAGATGATATAGGGTACTTTGTTGTATGATAATAGCTATGATATAGCATGATGAGGTATGTTTTAATATTAATACTGTATTATTTATATTCTTTGTATGATTCTTACAAAATTCCAAATTTCTCTTGTATGTTGTTTATCAATATGCCAAAGTTCTTAAGTGATTTGAAAAACTCTTCTTATATTTTCATTCTCTCAAATTTTCTCAACCAAGAAAACTTACTCACTCTTCTTAGAATGTGGAAGAAAAAATCCCCACACTACAAAACCTACTCTATTTAAACTCTCAAACATGGCCTTAAACACCTAGTACTTAGACACCTAGCCTCATATTTGGAGACCCCTTAACCAAAACTAGCATCTAGATCCATCAACACATGGCCTCCCACAAATTAATTAACAAGGAACACCTAACCATAAATAGGTATTAGAGTTTAGCATGCATGACTTAGTGATGTTTTAGTTGTTCCAATGAATAGTGGAAGCAAGCCCCTTCCTTGCTTCACATGCATGCGAATGCAAGACTGTGCCTAGGACTCATGGCCAAATTTATCTTTTATGTTTTTTATGAATATATGCCATAAATGATCCATCAATGGAAACCATAAACCTAACCCTAATCCTTAAATAAACCCTAACCCTTTCCCAACGTGTCCATGAATGAATTTTGAAGGTGACTTGTAACTCACCATAGAAGGATGAACATGACTCAAATATATGAACTGTTGAGTTTGTTGGACTTGTGACATGAGATTATAATTAGGGGGGCCTTTTTTGTGTTTCCTTAACCTCATGACCTCCTTCTATAGTGGTTTCAAAAACTAGGCTTTATCTCAATAACAGATTGTGCAATTCATAATAGCCAAGGTCCACTTTGGAAAAACCTAGATGATGAGGTCATGGGTGGTGTTCACATATCGTCCATGCCCATATAAACTTGAATGAGCTTACGAAATTTGATATTATTGCTTGGTATGGCTTTTCTTTCCATGAACAAATTCACCAAGTGTCCCTGAATGAATTTTGAAGGTGACTTGCAACTCACCATAGAAGGATTAATGAGCCTCAGATCGATAGACATTCGATTTTGTTGGACTTGTGATGTGGGATTCTAGCTAGGGGGAACCTTGTCTCATGTGTCCATCTCCTGGTGACCTTCTTCTACGATGGTTTTAGAAACTAGGGTTTTGCTTAGTAAGGGACTATGCAATTAACACTAATCAAGGTCCACTTTGGAAAAACTTGGACTATGAGGTTTTGGGTAGCATTCCCATATCATCCATGCCCAAAAAAACTTGCACGAGCTAATGGAATTTGAAATTGTTTCTCTGTATGGTTTTTTGTGCCCGATGAAAAAATTCAGTAAGTGTCCCTGAATGACTTTCGAAGCTGACTTGGAACTTACCATAGAATGATTATCAGGCCTCATATCAATGAACCATTAATTCCATTGGACTTGTGACATGGTATTATAGCTAAGGGGAGATTTTACCATGTGTCCATTTCCTAGTGACCTCCTTCTATGGTAGTTTCAGAAACTTGGCTTTCGCTTAGTAAGGGATTGTCCAATTCACACTAACCATGGTCCACTTTGGAAAAACCTAGACCATGAAGTCATGGATGGAATTCCCATATTATCCTTGCCAAAAAAAACTTACATGAGCTGACGGAATTTGAAACTGTTGCTTGGTATGGTTTTTTGTTCCCCATGAATAAATTCACTATGTGTCCCTGAATAGTTTTCAGAGGTGACATGTAACTTGGAATAGAAGGATGAATAGGCCTCAAATTGATGAACAGTCGATTCCATTGGAATCGTGACATGCGATTCTATATAGGGGGACCTTATCTTATGTGCCCATTTCCTGGTGACCTCCTTCTACGATGGTTTCAGAAACTAGAGTTTCACTCAATAAGGAAGTGTGCAATTCACACTAACTAGGGTCCACTTTAGAAAAACCTAGACTGTGACATTGTAGGAGGCATCCCCATATCAACCATGCAAAAAAAATCTTGCATGACTTGACAAAATTCAAATTTTTTTCTCGGTATGGTTTTTTTTTTACCCCATGAACAAATTCACCATGTGTCCCTGAATGACTTTCAAAGGTAACTTGCAAATTGCCATGGAAGGATTACCAGGCCTTCGATCGACGAACCGTCTATTCCGTTGGACTTGTGACATGGGATTCTAGTTAGGGGGTCCTTGTCCCATGTGTCCATCGCTCGATGACCTATTTCTATGATGGTTTCAAAAACTAGGGTTTAGGCTACAAACTAGGGCATTGAATTATGAGACTTGGTAGTCATCTTGGTGTAATATTACCAACTAGGGTTTAGACTACAAATAAGGATTTCTAGACTTTGAAACTACAACAACTCATCTATCAATGACATGTTCATGGTATGCTAGAGAAAGGAGTTGTCCACATTTACATAAATAAGAAACTTATAGATGTAACCTATTTGAGCTATAGATGATCATGTATTTATCAACCTACTAAGCAACTATTAGACCTTAAACTAACATCGTCACCCCAAAGTCACAATTTTCTTCAATAGATATGTTTCCTTGTTAAGGCATGTCTTTAACTAATGTACATGGTATTATTTTGGCACTAAATGAGATGTGATGTTGGATCTAGTTCATATCGAGTTTGTCAACCCATCATACATTATAGTCATTGTATTGGAAAAATTTGAGAAGGTTGGTTAATGCATGTCAAATAGTTGAGGAGAGATATACATGTTATTGATTATTATGTGTTGTTTTAGATGTGTTGTTGTACATTAGTTGTTCGGTGCATGAGGTTCATTGAATAGTGTCTTTGGTTGTGCGAGGTTCATGTTGAGTGAGAATTTATTCTTTGTGTTTATTGAGCAAGGTTGCAAGTTGTATTTCTTGATTGCATTTTACTTATCAATTTTTGAGGTAATGTTTGTTCCTTTGAGAAATATTGATTTGAACACTTGTATGTAGTTACTCAGATGTAATTACTTATATGTAACTTGTTGAATCTAACTGTATAATCAAATATTGTACATTGATGAAATGTGTAGCATGTATTGCACTTAGTTATAATAAATTACACTTGAAGTTTGAAATGTATCTCATGCCTTGCGCTTAATAAATGTATTTCCCTTAGTTTTAATAGATATCCAATTAGTGTGCATGTAGTGAGTTCAAAGAAATGCTGAAATAAATTATTGTGTTCTCTCTAGATAGTGTGTTCATAATTAAGAGATAATACACACAAATCAACACAATGGATCGACACAAGAACATGTGTAAATTGAAGAGGAAATGTGCAATAAAAGGTATAATTCATTTGTGCGTTCCATTAGTTTATAATAAAACATATCACAATGTAGATGGACCTTAGATGGTCTGTCAAATCACATTTATCCCAATCTACAATGATGTACATGTATCCAAAATTACATATATCCTGTAATCCATATCAAAACTCAATCTTCCTCTTGCTTTTCCTAAAGTTGATCGTTGGCTACTATCTCTAGTATCAGTGTATGCCTCTCAATTCCGCAAATCAAATATCAATTGTTTTTATCAGATAACTACACTAATACATTATTAATATAAATTAACCATATATACATTAATTCAACCATTATCAACATCTGCAAGGAAATTGCATAAAACACTTGGCTATTAATGGACATCTCACCTCAAAAATAGAGCATGACAAAGGATATTGCATTCCTTGTGTAGCATGGAGTCATTGGTTGAACATCAAGCACTATCATAACCATGACTCGACTAGAGGGGCTAGGCACTACCACTATAAATTGTTGCAGTCACGAAATGTTGAAATAGTTATACATACATGACTAAACAATATAACAATAATAAACTATGTATTTAGATGTTAAAATAGTTGGACCTATGTGTGACTTTTTTCTATTTCAATTGTGACACTAACTACTCCCTCAATGACCCATATAAGGTCTACAGTAGATGAATCATAAACATCATCTTGTAGACATGCAAAGTAAACATTAACATTATAACATTTTTTGCAATGTATTTCAATTTAAACAACATATATCATCAAAGGATATGCATTACTATTGAATCGATAGGTTCATGGTCATGGATACCTTCATTCTAGCTTTGAGTAGATGGCCTCACATACACATGACCCTTGTTTATATATGGCCTAGGAGGAGAGACAAATGCAACCAATGATGTATATTTTTCGGATAATGGCAATAGTCATCAAGTGTTCACGTAGTTAGACATGCATGAATCAATGAACAAACATGTATTTAAAAACTTAATTTTTAAAATTTTTACCTTCATGTGAGATGTTTCCACAGACGATACGACAGTAGGTGCTAAATCCATAATGATTATCCACTGTGAAACATGTATCTGTCCACTAGAAAGGGGATCACTATATGTAATTTCCTACCCCTATGGATAAATTTCCATCTGTTGGTATAATTCATATCTTTTAAATTTCCAATATTTAGTTATCGACCAGGGTAGGTATACTTAGAGTTGTGGCAAGATATATGCCAAGGCGGAAGGAAAACTAGAATGTTTGTTAATAAAATTTGCAGCAAGAAAATATTTCAAAATGACAACCGAGTCAAAAGTATTTAAACTAGAATTTATAAAATTGATTCAGACCTAACCTTTCAACTTGTAAAGATTGCAATGTGATTTTAGGTGTAAAGATTAACCTAACTTATCAATTCAAAATCCTCAAAACATGGGATTATGCTACTCTCAAGAAGTGCACCAAACAAGTAACTGATGAGATTCATTTCCATAATTAATTACAAATTCAAAATCACCAAATGAATTTATACTCTAGCTACTAATACTTCAAAAACAATAAATGATTTGTAAGCAAATCTATCTAACTATCTAATTTCATTCGTCCCAAGGAACTGTATCATAGTGACTTACACAAACTACAGAGATATAGAAAGCAAACAAATCTACCTTAACTTATACAAAGATATGAAAGATGAAATCAAACCAATTAAAAGAGGATTTAAACATTGTAAACTATCACTGCATTTACCACTTATCTGTTAAGCAAATGACATCTATTTACTTAAAATGAAAACCTAGTTACATTGACTGAAACAGAGCTATATGAAATACTATTTAACAAACCCAATTCTACTGATAAGGAATAAAAAAGGTATATTCAGAGTTATTATACTTTTGCTTCTCTACTTCATAACCATAACATGAAATTCTATGAAAAATCAAAGGTATACTACTAACAAACTTTTCACCTAACAAGAAATTCCACCTATATATAAAGCATCAATACAAAGGAAACATTGGAACTCAAATTGATACATAGTCTTATAACTTACGCATAAAACAATAACTCAAATGGCCGGAAACAAATCCAACTGGAAAGCACATCTACAATAGAAAACAAAGTACTCCTACTCTACCTCTACAACAAACTTTACCATAAGCTATTGAATTTTAACTAACCATAAAAAAATAATGCAAATGATCTATAACTAAGAAGAAAATATATACTAAACTAGTGTATGCAAACCATAAAAAAATAACTTAAAGTGACTACAACTTGAAATTCAAATGAGACTATTTGAATTTAATTAAACGCCTATTTATATTTTCTTGCACCTAAGAAATGAAACGAATTGAAACCTAAATGGAATTGATAGTATCTATAATAACAATTTTTTATTTAAACATAAATGAAATAATGACTATAAATTCAAATGCTAACGAGCTACATGATATAAATGAGACGCTGAATCTAAGAATTCAAACCCTACCTAATTACAAATGAAATGCAGAAGATGGTATTGACATTCTGAAATCCTGGTGAGTACAACAGATGGTATGAGAAAATGTATAATTTAAATCACATTCACACAAATGATTGAACAATATCTACATGAAAACAATTTCTAAAAAATTGCACAATAAAATTATTTAGTTGTACGATAGAAATAAATCGCAACATATGCACAGATGATGTCGCTTTCATTAAGGGGCCCTCTTAAGAGACAGTGGATGATCCTATGCTATTCAATCACCAGCCATATAATGGAAAACGAGATAACAGAACAGAGCAAATTCTTTATATTAACTGGAAGCAAAATTCCAAAATATATGCATATGTCTTTTCCATAGCCCAATATGTCTTTATATAGTTTTTTTACAATAGAGAGAGGGTCGTTGCTTTTAGTGGTTGACCTCTCTAATAATAGAGTGTCTTAGAGAATGAAAATGACTTCATTGATGAACTCAACTGAACATGTCGTTTTTCCCCAGATCGTGCATGTCAATTTCCTGGATTTGTGTAGAAAAACCAGTGGATACTTGGATGAGATATAGATCGAATCTTTGCATGTAGAATCTCATGAACCATGTGTTCCAATTGGAAAACAAAACCCATGTTTCCATTTGTGCCATGAATGCGTCCAGATAGGAAAACAAATGAATCTCCAGTTGCGAATGATGGGTTAAACGACCTTCCATATGTGAATGAGAGCCCGAATGATCATCCAAATGAGAGCCTTAGTATGTAGCAGCAAAGCTATATGTCCAATGGATTTAACAATGTTAATTTGATGTTAATTTTCCATAAAAAATGATAATTCGATGAAAACTTATAGGAAAATCATATGAGTGTCAAAGATGGATAAATGAGTCAATATTGGTATCTGAATGATGAAAGATATGAGCTTGATATATTAGAAATGAAAAAAATAGCACCAAGATAGCATGATTATAGATCCAAAATGATGAAAAAATTGGGCATCAACACACCCCCAAACCGGGGATATGTCAGGTCCCACTGAGTAAAAAGAAAAAGAAATCAGGAAGAATGCTGAGCTGTGATAGCAACTACCTTGGACTTCTAGGAGGATGAAGTGGACTTGGATTTAGACCTCCTAGATTGATGCTATAAGGTATCATATATATTCCTGAGAGTTTCATGATAATATGTAATGGCTTTATTGAGATCTTCGACACTTTTCACCCGAAGACGCAATTTCATATTCTCCTGACGAAGCTCAGTAATTAAGTCAACATATTTTTTATTTAGATTTGTCAGTCGCACCACATCTTGTGTTAATTTATCCACTGTGTGGTGGCTTGGAGTGGAAGTAAAAAGAGGTTTAGGTACGAATGCTTCATTCAAGTCAATAGAGACATCATACAATGCAAGGGCGGACGCATCAGGAGTACGTTCGTTTGGCTGAGCATTGGGACTGTCTGAATTGGTTTTCTAAATGATGGGATGAACATGATCCACCCCTTGATGCTTAGTGGGTATCTGTGAGAAGAGTGGGGGATTAATTGTCAAGTCTTTATGGACAGGATCATAAGAGGAAGAAGAGGGACTAATTTTCTTTGTTCCTGAGATGGACTCATCAAATTGTATAGACTTAGTATATTTCTTCACTTGGGAAGAGGTATGACTAGGTTCACCATCACAAGTTTACGAACAAATTCATTTTCGAGAAGTAGAGGTAGAGGCTTTGGTATGGGGCTTCTTAGCCATACGTGGATTCAAAACTACAAAAATGAAATTTTCCCAAGTTTTCCTTGTATCCTTCAGTTGATGGATAATTAAAATTTTGATGAGGCCATGGTGATACAGGATTCCAGACTGATTGAAATTATTCTTTCTAACTTGGATTGACATTTTCTCAAGACTTCACAGAAAATAAAATGAAAAATTGATAGTCTGATTAAGGACAAAATGAGCTAACAACTAGAGATGTAAAGCCTTGAATACTATGAACTTACCCTCACCGGTGATGAGGTGGATGATAATAGCTAAGGGATCCAAATACTCTGGTTTAACCCCTTCCTAGTGGAATACTTGGTTCCTGCAACATGGCGATAGTCCGGTTTGAACGAGAAATTAAATGTCAGTCGAGGGAGGAAAAGGTGTTTATGCCACTGAGCACCCTTTCGAGGAAGCTTTGTAGCCACTGCTATGGAATCTTTGATTAGTAGAAATACAAGAGAACCAACCCGATCCATCTTGCCATCAAATTACTTAGAAAATACCGATGAAATCTCATCACCATGGCCTTGGAAGAGGTGAAGAAATGGACCCCAACCTGCCTAGAGGAACATTTTGTGACACATGCAAAACTCAGGGATCTAAAGAAAATCTTAGTAGCTTATAGGATCATGATGGGTAGGCATGCTGACAAAGGTAAGTGGGACAGGGGATGCAGCCGAAAAAAAACTAAGAATGGAGGAGAGAAAAATAAAATGAAATTAGAAGATGAAGACGTAATCAGTTCTAAAATAGGGATCGGATGAATGGATGAATAACCGTAGGCTAGAATCTGGCACATTTGGATGATCAAATAATCATTTAAATTCAAATAATAGATCATAATAAGAAAATATACATCTAATAAAATTGTAATAATTATATCAAATCTTCAACCAATGTCCAAATTTATAAACTTTGGACAGGATGAAGAGAGAACACATTCGTCATCATGAAATCGTAGAATGAGGCCTATTAAAAATCATGATGATCCTTAGTTGGCTCCACAAAATAAAATAATAATTCCCTGGATATGGATTGATTCAGATTGAAATAAAGTGTATAAATTCTGACCAGCAATAGATTAATTTCACTCACAACAAATTACAATTGATCATGCAAAATTGTCAACAATGGAGACTGAAAATGGAGCTGTAACACAAAATTATATTAAATCAGTGTACAATAGCCAACCCTGTAATAACATAGGTTGCTGAATATATAAAATACATCAATAGGTCGAATGCATAAGGAGGCATCCAAAACTAGCATAAAGCAGGCTTACCCAAAATAGGCAAATCCCCCATAGGTGTAAAAAGCTAATCCCAAATCTGTCATGAGGCTCACGAATTGGCAAGGGTGCATGGGCAAGATAATGAGTGGTGGAATGGCAGCTCATACATGCTTTTGTATGGAGGAAAGAGTGGAGGATTAAAGGGCAAGAAAACAAGTTCACCTCACCTAGTCTTGCTTTCCTATGTGCCTTAAAACACTGAAAAAGCAGTCAATAAAGCAGAAAAAGCAGAAGGGCGCCTAGGAGGCCAGGAATAAAGCAGATTTGATTCCTAAGGCTTTCCCAAGTGCTACATGAGTCAAATATGGCAAGTTTGACCTCTATGGATAGGCAATTAGCAACTTGCACATGGTGGGACTCATGAACTAGGCAAATAAGACAAAAATAAATGAATTAATGTCTAAGTGGGTAATACTATGGGTTTGATTATTCTAACACCCCCCCTTAAGCCTGACTTTATGAGTAATAAATAAAAAATATGGGTCCTAGGAACAAGGCTTAGTCACCCTTTTACATACTGCAAGTCCATATGAACCAAGGAAAGAGGCAAAACCAACTTGGGAAAATCCTCCCGTAAACATGGACTGTAAAACAAAATTGTAGAATCTTGTCTCCACTCATGGTTTGACAGCATGATCAGCAATCCCCAGTAGTGATTTTAGATTGCTGAAGGTCTTCTCACAAAATGCTTTGGTGAAGATATCAACTACTTGTTCTGAAGATGAACAGAAGAGTAGGTGAATGGTGCCATCATGCACAAGCTCTCTGATGTATTGCATGTGAATCTCAATGTGTCTGGTTCTCTACTTCTGAACTGGATCTTTGCATATTCGAATGGTACTCTGGTTATCATAGTAGATGGTATTCGAGTACTCAGGTTCGAAACCACACTCTCCAAGTAAACCCTGCAACCATAAACACTGAGTTGCTGCATTGACAACTCCTCTGTATTCAGCTTCTGTAGATGAGAGTGCAATGGCACTCTGTTTCTTACTTGACCAGTTGATTGGTCCTTCTGCAAGCATGAACACATAACCTGAAGTGGACTTCCTGTCTATGCTATCACTTGCCCAATCACTGTCAGTAAAACCAATTAACTCAAGGTTAGAATTGGCTTTATAGAAAATCCCATGTGTCCTTGTTCCCTGAACAAAGCTAAGGATCCTCTTGGCTGCTTTCCAATGGATCTCATGGGAATAATCCATGAATCTAGAAGCAACACTAACTGCATAACAAATATCAGGTCAAGTATGTGTCAAATACAATAAACATCCAATCAACTGTCTATACAAAGTGTTGTT
>LPNX010487018.1:98088-165530 GCA_001517045.1 Pseudotsuga menziesii
ATTTCCCTTCGAACAGTATGAGCACTTGTTCATTTCACCTTTGTTTTTCTTCTTCTGGGTATTTCTCTTGGGACCTTGTTGATCCTCCGGAGACTGCTTCTTGTCTCCTCTTTGCTCAGGTGGATTTTTAGCTTTCTTTTTTCTTTTTGAATCCACCCTCGAATCTCCAGCAACCAGAGCTTGCTCTTTGGAAGGTTTGATGGTGCCCATCATCACCAGCTTGTCTTGTTCTTGTGTGAGAGATTCCATGAAATCTGCAAGGCTAGGCATCTTCGAGGTTCAAGCTGTGAGTTTTGTGGCATAGAAGGTCGAAACAAAGACTGAGTAGTCAGTTCCTAGCTTTGAGAGGATGGCCAATACGAGCTGATCATCTTTCTTTTTGATACCACATTGCTTCAGCTGCAAAACTAGTGCTTTGAACTTGGAGAAATATAGCTGCAGGGATTCAAAGCTACTGGGACTCAGAGAAATCAGCTCATTCTCGATCTAATGTCCCCTCATCTCATATGTCTTTCCAAAAATATCAGAAATCTTCTCCCATACTTAATCCGGTGAATTTAATCCATCGAGATGGAAAAGGAGGTCTCAGGAAATACTGAGACATAGGAGGCCATAGGCCTCATCTCTCCAATTGTGCCATTTGATCTTCTCTGCATCAGCATTGGGCTCTGCTTCTATTGCCATAGTCACCCTGTAGAGGCCTTTCACTCTCAACAATATCTCCATCTCTGATTTCCATTCAAAGAAATTGAAAGGAGTCAAGATAGTTTTCTATGATTGATCCATAGCTCTAGAAAATCTGTCTCGGCTGTCAGTAGAAGGCTCCCAGTCTTGATGTCGAACCTGCAAAACAATTTTTGAAGGAGAGTAACAACCTACAATGGCTCTGATACCATGTAGAAATTCTGACCAGCAATAGATTAATTTCACTCACAACAAATTACAATTGATCATGCAAAATTGTCAACAATGGAGACTGAAAATGGAGCTGTAACACAAAATTATATTAAATCAGTGTACAATAGCCAACCCTATAATAACATAGGTTTCTGAATATATAGAATACATCAATAGGTCGAATGCATAAGGAGGCATCCAAGACTAGCATAAAGCAGGCTTATGCAAAATAGGCAAATCCCCCATAGGTGTAAAAAGCTGATCCCAAATCTGTCATGAGGCTCATGAATTGGCAAGGGCACATGGGAAAGATAATGAGTGGTGTAATGGCAGCTCATACATGCTTTAGCATGGAGGAAAGAGTGGAGGATGAAAGGGCAAGAAAACAAGTTCACCTCACCTAGTCTTGCTTTCCTATGTGCCTTAAAACACTGAAAAAGCAAGCAATAAAACAGAAAAAGCAGAAGGGCGCCTAGGAGGCCAGGAATAAAGCATATTTGATTCCTAAGGCTTTCCCAAGCGCTACATGAGTCAAAGATGGCAATTTTGACCTCTATGGATAGGCAATTAGCAACTTGCACATGGTGGGACTCATGAACTAGGCAAATAAGACAAAAATAAATGAATTAATGTCTAAGTGGGTAATACTATGGGTTTGATTATTCTAACATAAAGGATAAAATTGTATGGCCAGGAGCGACAAAGTTAAGCAAATTTTATGCAAGAACATCTGGGTTAGCCAAATATTTGTGAAGTCGATATGAAGAGAGAATGGTAAACATATAAAATATTGTAGTTCCTCGACAAGTGCAAAGATGATACTGATTATTTCTGATATGATTATCAATTAGATTTGTCATTCCATAATCAAAATTTGAAAATCATATACCTTGGCATATTCAATAGTGTTGTTACAGGGTTATAGTTTCATTTAGATCCTCACTTGACACTTCATTCGATCATTCTTTCAGACATTCATTCAATGCTTATTTTAATAGGCCTTTAAATTTTAGAAAAATGTGCTTCTTGACCTCTGATTGTGCATAATATTTATGAGCTGTGGATAATATCTTTTTCAACTCTGCATAAATTAAGCTGCTTCTGTGGCTGCTCCAGAAATGAGAATAATGTAACTGCAGCGAAGAAACTGAGTGAAGATATGGATGCTGTCAGTTGTGCTTCAAAATTTGTATTGGAAGAGTGGTTTAGTAGCTGGGAATTCAAGATGCTGAGTTATCAAACACCTGCTTCCTCTTGAAACATTCTAGCTTATGATCTTCTTCAATCTGTTCTCCTTTTTATTAACATGAACCAAAAAAAAAATAGTATTCTCACCGATTACTTGTGTCTTTCCTTTAGAAACAAAATTACTTCATAATATCCTTTAGGAAAAATACCTTGATTGATTCACAAGTAAACAAAAAATGAAAACAATTCTTAGTTAGTTTGATTCATGACAAAGAAACCTTATATTCTTTTACTATCATAAACTTTCAGAGAAAAAAAACACAATGACCTATATATTAATGATGAGATTACAATAACTAATTTAACTTTCCTTACTATTGACATACATAGAAACTCAATCAGATCTCCCTAGTGCACAAGGAGCACAACCTAGAGCAATCTAACCGAATTTCACATTTAAGCCCCTGGAGATGGTAAACATATGGCCCCACCTGGCAAGAAAAATATCTTTAATCACATGAATATTAGACAACTAGTCTTAAGGCTATTCTCTCGTGGCCTTTTGATACAAAGTTCCTTTATTACCTTACTGTAAATTGGTATATCCTTAATAGCTTGTAATAGAGGAATTTTGGCACAGATATTTTTTAGTTCATTTATAATATCATACTTGGGATGAATCACAGGTTTTTCTATTGCTATTCATTCTGGAAATGAAGGGATTATTTCTTCCTTAGTTGGTTCTTGCTAAGGATGGGTATGCACTAGAATTTTTGAGATGAACACATCCTTTAAAATAGCATCATTCATGACTTCATTGGGGTCTTCTTATTCTTCATCCTCTTCATGAATGATGACTGATGACTTGGGTTTGTCATTCACAAATCTTCCAGATCGTAATTAGATTTTGTGCACAGTTGCAGTCAAAATAACATAATTTGGAAGAGTTTGAAACTCAATGTTGTTGAGAGATTTAGTTTTCTTATTATTTGGGTTAGGTATCAGTTGTGCAGGTAATAGTGTGGGTCGTGGGGGATTTGTATTTTGGAAATGACAAGTTGTTGTGCAATAAGGGGAACTAGAGGCAGATACCCAGGAAAACATTTCTGGATAATGGGTGGGTGTTGAGGATAAGGATGATTAGGTGGGGGAACAATTGGTGACTAAGAATATGCTTGACCCCTGAACCCCTGTGGCCAATACTGATGCTGATAAAAATGAGGAGGAGGAGGAGGATACGAGGATCTATGGATGAACACTGCTAATGAGATCATTGAGACGGATAATGACCTATCAACCAAATGCAATCGACCATCCCTAGGCCTGACCTATAGCATATAGACTATTTATAGATGGCCGACCTCCACACAAATTGTTGATATCATTGGGCAGATAAAATTGAAGTTGACCTTGAATGGTCCCGCGAGGAGCCTGGGTGGCCAGTTCTACCAACTTGAAGTGTTCCATTGTTGAGGTTGTTGGTAAGGATGATAATAGGGCGGGGGATGCGGCAATGCATTATGATATGTTGGTTGGTCTCTAGGTTGCCAACATATCCTATATGTTTCACCAATGTCCCCAATATTATATATGGCTTGTAAACGAGGAAATTATGGATAGTTTTATGTTGTATGATCCTCTATGCAATGTGACATACTAAGACATTATTCAATGGGAACTCCTATTGGTGATGCTTAGTCCTACATCTTGGATAGAAAATGCTAATTGCTGAACACTCCTCCTCTTTGTTTTTCTTATCTTGTAAGGCATCTAGTTGACAACCCATTGCTCCTAAAATATCAATTTTGAATTTTTCCAATAGGTTTCCTAACTCTATCCTAGTAACTCTGCCAGAACTAGAGGTATTTCCTTTTATATTTATATTATAGGGTTCCTGAATATTTATCCCAAACTTTCCCCTACTTCTAGAGTAATTTATACACATCTCACAGATTTGTGCAAACGTTTTGTGAGAGAAATCGCCATATGTCATGAAATTAAGGGTTTCTACCAGGTATTCTAAGATCCCTTTAATGAAGAGTGTATGTATTGCATCCTCTCAAAGTTCATTATATTTATACTTGTGTAACACATAATTAAACCTTTCGTGATAATCCTCTATGCTCTCGTATTCAAGTTGTTGTATCTTGAAAATGTCATTACGAGAGTATCTAGGTTTGCAACACTCTTGATATTTCCGCAAGAATGCGGTTTTCATATCTTCCCAAGTTCTGATATTGTACTATCCTAATCCCATAAACCATCTTAAAGAATAATATTTTAGTGTAGAAGGGAAGAGTTTCATATTTTGGGCATCTTGTAGATAGGTATAGCTTCTACAAAGAATGTCAAACTCGAACAAAAATGTGTTCGGGTCTTCATTACTCTTCCCATAGAAAGTAGGTAGTGAAGAAGGAGGGATGTTTTTCATATTTACATCTTGTGCAGTCTCTAGGATAGGAAATCCAAAGGTAACTTCAGTTCAATTTTCTACTTCTTCTTCTTCTTCATCATGTCTAACCTCGTCATGATCTTCATTTTCTCCCCATCTCTCCATGTAGATTCAATTTTTAAAGAGAGTTCACCTAGGAGGCTCCTTTCTTGGTGATAATGAGGCATCCCAATGTTCTTTTTTAGCAGAAATATTCCTCTAATGATAGAAGTTGTCAACCATGTGTTGAGTAGGTTCTAGAGTGAGGGTAGGTTCTATCGTGGATGTCTCAATCTTTCAAACAACTGTATTTACTGAACTACCAAAGAGAGCATTTACCTGCTCATGATCAATAAAATTTATGAAGTTCGAATCCCCTACTAGTGAAGAAGATGTATTGTTAGGTTTTGGGGCTAGTGAAGGGTTAAGGGTTTCTAGTCGCTTACCCTTTTGAACTTCTTCAGAAATGGGGTCTTTAGGACCCCCTTCTAGGGTTTCTTTATCTTCTATGAATCCTCCTATAATATTTCCAGAGAGTGTTTCTTTAAGTTTCCAGGTAGAACGATTTCCTATGTGTATCTTCTGATAATTTCCAGCTGAGTTAGTGGTTGGGGTGGCAAGCCCCCCGTAAAGGTTAGTAGGAATTTTGATAGGGTTCTGGGAACTATTTCTAACATATCTACCTTTCGAATCTCTATTCCTGTTCATGAAAAAATTGAACTAAAATGAAATCCTACAATACTGTTATTATTGTTGGGTTTGGGGGTGCTTGTTATAACAGATGCGCAGGTTCTTACCTCTCATATTATCCCTCCCCCACCACCAACCTATTACTAAGTTTCATAGGGAAATTTTACCTATTCTACCTTACAAAACTAATCCCTGGCAATGACACCAAAATGTTGGTATAATTTATGTATTTTAAATTTCCAATATTTAATTATCGACCAGATTAGGTATACTTAGAGTTATGGAAAGATATATGCCAAGGAATAAGGAAAACTAGAATGTTTTTTAATAATATTTACAACTAGAAAATCTTTCAAACTGAAAAACACAGTCAAAATATTTTAAACTATAATTTATCAAACTGATTCAGACCTAACCTTTCACCTTGTAAAGATTGCAATGTGATTTTAGGTGTAAATATTAACCTAACTTATCAATTTAGAATCCTCAAAAATAGTGGATTATGTTATTCTAAGGAAGTGCACTAACTAAGTAACTGATGAGATTCATTTCCATAATTAATTACAAATTCAAAAATACCAAATGAATTACTACTCTAACAACTAATACTTCAAAAATAGTAAATGATTTGTAACCAAATCTATCTAACTATCTAATTCCATTCATCCTGAGGAACTGTATCATAGTGACTTACAAATACTGCAGAGATACATAAAGGAAACAAATATACCTTAACTTATACAAGGATATGAAAGTTGGAAATGGACCAATTAAAAGAGAATTTAAACATTGTAAACTATCACTATATTTACCACTTATTTGTTAAGAAAATGACATCTATTTACTTGAAATGAAAACCTAGTTATATTTCCTGAAACAGATCTATATGAAATACTATTTAACAATCCCAATTCTACTGATAAGGAATAGAAAAGGCATATTCAGAGTTATTCTACTTTTGCTTGTCTACTTCATAACCAAAACATGAAATTCTATGAAAAATCAAAGTTATACTACTAACAAACTTTTAGCCTAACAAGAAATTAAACCTATATGTAAATCATCAATAGAAAATAAACATTTTGAACTCGGAGTTTATAAACAGTCTTATAACTTAAGCATAAAACAATAACTCAAATGGATAGAAACAAATCCAACTGGAAATCACATCTACAATAGAAAACAATGTACTGCTACTCTACCTCTACAACAAAATTTACCATAAACTAAGGAATTTTAATGAGCCATAAAAAAATAATGCACCTGATCTATAACTGAGAAGCAAATATATACTAAACTAGTTTATGCAAACCATAAAAAAAAACTTAAAGCAAGTGCATCTTGAAATTCAAATGAGACTATTTCTATTTAATTAAATGCCTATTTATATTTTCTTGGGCCTACATAAATGAAACGAATTGAAACCTAAATGGAATCGATAGGATATATAATAACAATGTGTTATTTAAACATAAATGAAATACTGACTATAAATTCGAATTCTAACCAACTACAGGATATAAATGAGATACTGAATCTAAGAATTCAAACCCTACCTAACTACAAATGAAATACAGAAGACAACATTGACAGTCTGAAATCCTGGTGAGTATGATAGATGGTATGACAGAAATATACAATTTAAATCACACTCACACAAACAATTGAACAATATCTACAGGAAAACAATTTCTAAAACATTACACAATAAAATTACTTAGTTGTACGATAGAAAGAAATTAGAACATATGCACCGATGACGCCGCTGTCATTGAGGGTCCCTCTCAAGAGGTAGTGGATGATACTATTCTATTCAATCACCAACCATAGAATGGAAAATGAAATAACAGAACTGAGTAAAGTCTTTATATTAACTGGAAACGAAATTTCAAAATATATGCGTGTGTCTTTTCCATCACCCAATATGTCTTTATATAGTTTTTTTACAATAGAGATAGGGTCAACCCTTTTAGCGGTCGACCTCTCTAATAATAGAGTGTCTTAAAGACTGAAAACGACTTCATTGATTAATTGAACTGAACAAGTCATTTTCCCCCAAATCGTGCATGTCAATTTCGTGGATTCGCGCAATAGAATTGGTGGATACTTGGACGAGACATATAGCAAATATTTGTAGGGCGAATCTCACAAACCATGTGTGTCAAGTGGGAAACAAAAACAATGTTTCCATTTGTGCCGTGAATGCATCCATATAGGAAAACAAATGAATCTGCAGGTGCAAATGATGGGTCAAATGATCGTCCAAATGAGAACCATAGTTTGTAGCAGCAAAAATAGATGTCCAATGGATTTAACAATGTTAATTTGATGTTAATTTTCCATAAAAATGATAATTCAATGAAAACATATAGGACAACCATATGAGTGTCAAAGATGGATACCTGAGTCAATACTGGTATCTGAATGATGAAAGATATGAGCATGATCTACTAGAAATGACAAAAATAACACAAACACAGCATGATTATAGATCCAAAACGATGACGAAATTGGGCATCAACACCATCTGCAAGTTTAATAATTGTAAATATTAGACTATCCAACATTAGTGAACTAACATGTGGATTAATGACCTAACATGTATTTAAAATATAACATTTTGAATGTTTATCTCCGTGAGAGATGTTTCCACAAACGATATGGAAATTAATGCTACATCCATGGGGGTTGTCGACTGAGTAAGATGTATTTTCCCACTACCAAGGGAATCACTAGATGGAATGTATTTCCCCTGTGGTCAATCCGCCATCCGCAAGCTTAATAATTGTCGATATTAGACCATCTAGTATTATTTAAATAACATAGTAATTAACAAACTAACAAGTATTAAAAAATGACATTTATAAATGTTTACCTGTGTGTCATATGCTTCCTGTTTATGCCAGAAATTGTTTCCAGACTACAAATAAACAAGCCAACATAATCTCAAATATTCAGTCAAACAAAACTAGGTTTTTAGGGTTTTTGAAAGGTTTTTTTGGTTGTGAAGTTTGGTGACAAGAGGGAATACATTCATAACCCAAATAGGGACTAAATCACAAGTAAAGAAGAACTGAGATGCATAGTATAATAACCATGTATCCAACAGAAAATAACATTGAAGTTCATCCACAACAGGAAAGCACTACAAGCATAAAACCATAAACCAGTGATGAAATTACCAATTGTGTAGATAAACAAGCTAGAAATGAAGCCAAAGAACGGAATGAAGGGTAAAATGGAGCATATATTTCATAATCAGTTCATCAAATACACATGAGAGTCAAGTACTTAGCTTATCAACAAGTCAAGACATCTCCTCTAGCCATCCAAAAGTCGAACCCCTTGTTCTCTTTGTGATCTTCCTAAATACTATCTTTCAAAATTCAGTTAGAGTCTAAACCCTAACTACCTTTCAGCCTACTCATCAAGAGGGTATTATCAAAATAGTAATTACAAAAAATAAAATATTCTTCAAAACATAACAAGTAATTGATTTTCCTAACAATGCTCATAGATCTTTAGCAGCTTCTGCTAACAAAGCTATCCCCTCTAAGTCTTGGGCCTTTCTCCTAGCTTTCTATTGCTCTGCTTCCATCTCTATCATTCTTCTAGTAAGTTCCTCATTCCATTGCTGTAGATTTCTGATAGTCTATTTTAATCCTGCAAATTGTAAATCTGTACTTCTTTTCCTTTTTAAGGCCTCTTTGGAGACTGCAATTAGTTCTTGGTAGTGATCATTCACCTCTTCTAGGTCTTCCCTGAGCCTTTTATTAGCTATAATCAAACCATCATTTGTTTCTTGCATATATTCTACTTGATGTTAATACTGCTTGATTGTTCTTTATAGATTTTCTTTCTCTAAGTCAAATGCCTTGCTTCCTGTTATATTTTGCAGTTCACTAGGAAGCCACGGAATGTTAAGCTTTCTAAATATTTCCTCATCTTTAGGAATTAGCTCTATAGAAGTATCATGAAAACTTGTGTTTTCTTGATTATCAGTTTCAGAAGGAGCATTTTTATCAATCAACAGTTTGTTTTCTGAATAAGAAACCTCGATTTCATCTTTTTGTTGTTCCTTTAACATTTGATCTCGTATTTCCAAAAACACAGCAGACAATTTGGTCTCAGTGAGGCTAGATTCTTCTTCTGTTTTCAATGGTTTTTTCCATTTGCTGTCACCTTTGCCAACCTTCAACTTTTCATCAGAGGAAGAAGTATCAATCACAGTTATCCCTTCTGTATTCAACTTGGGGTTTAATAATTTCTTCATGTTTAGCCTCAATTTGTTTTGGGTATAGTTTTGGGTCTCCATCCTAGGGCAAGCTCTCCTATAATTTTTAAAGTTTTTCCTTGATGGATGACTGTGGAAAACTCCATACCTTTAAGCTTATTTTTATTTGGTATTTCTGTCCTATCCTCATGACTGTAAAACTCCTTTTTTGTGCCAACCCTAGTCTTATCACTGACAGTCAATCTATCCTCTTCCAACAAGTATGTTTCATCTTCAGACAAGACTGTAATTGGAGTTTGCTTTTGGGATTTAGTGTTTTCTTCATCAGCTGAAATATTCTCTGTAAGTATAATCTCTTCATCAATGAATGTTTCTGCTGGTGCTTCATTCTGAACAGGATGAGTATCCTTGTGAATAGATTGCAGATTTTGGTTCTCACTATCATCTGGATGCTGCTTAGATTCACAATATTCTTTTGTAGGTTCTGCAACTTCCTCTAGCTTGACACATTCTTCAATTTCAACCTTCACTTTTTGTCTTAGTTTTCTTATTAGGGTTTGTCCCTTATCAGCTGGCTTTCTGGTAGACTGTCCTTCTTGGCTATTTTGAAACCCTGACCAAAAGAGAAAGTAGTCCCAAGTCTTTCCTTATTTCTACAGAACACTGTTAATAATAAGTTTAATTAGTCCATGGTGAAATATGGACTGACTAGTGTGGTCTTGGTGTTCTTTGATCTTGCTGGACATTTTCTGCAAGCTCTTTAGCAAGAAGAAAGGCAGATTCATCCTTGATTCACCACTAAGGTGTTGAAGGAACATGAAATGATACTTGAAGACAAAGGCATACATTCCTTCAAATGTAATGTAGCTTTGTAGAACCTTGATAGGCTCTATGCATTCAGCTATGAAATTATGGATGGGCACTCCCTTGCCCCAATATGGAACAATACCAAGAAATAGATACCTTTGGGCATTGAAAGTAAATGGAACTTTTTTGAACCAAAGTTCTCCTTCATTCTTGACCCCTGTTGCTTCAGCCACCAAATCTGTAGTCAATTTGAACTTCAGAGTATCAAATGATACTATATCTTTGTTATAACATTGAGCAAATTTGTGAGAGACTTCAATATTATATCCATCAATCTTTTTAAAGAAGTTCAACCATCCAGGATTCTCAAAGAGTTCAGCACATCCTGGAAATTTGTCTATCCAATTTAGCTTAGTGGGTTCGGCCCTATTAGTCTTCCCACTCCTCTTCATCTTCTGTGTGGTTTTCAGAACCTGTTAGTGACTTCACAGCCTATTTTCCTCAATTTTTCATAGTCTTGGTAGTCAATTCTCCCTTGAACTCTTACAAGCTGCTTGTCCTCGATTTTATACAGTCTATTCTATCATCAATTCAGGAAATGCTTGATGCCCAATTAGAATAATTTAGGTTAAACATAGCACTAAATATCTTTAACAGGGTTATTGATGAAATTTACTAACATCAAACGATGCCCATTTAGACCTTTGGACCAATATCTCACCATTGGTAGTTTGTTAAATACATGAATTCATGTTTTCTTCTAACAATTTGACATTATAAGGCTTAGCAGAAAAAACCCCAATTTAACAGGTGATGACCAAGGTCACACGAGATACCTCATTCCAAGCTTGCTGCAGGTGTTAAAAATTGATTCCTAGACTGGCTAAATGTCGAATTGAACGCTCCAGGTGTCTTCAACTCTCCAGCTCACCTCTAACTGTCACGCTGTGAAACCCTAATTTCCTTCAACTGCCAATTTTTTATTTTTTAGCAATGTGTCTCCCCCCGACATCTCCACCAGCTTTGTAATCTTCAATTCGAGAACCTCTTTCCCATCAATCTCACCTTATTCCACTCCCTGTCATAATTTGCCATGCATTTACCTCTAACTGCCACAATCTCCCTCATGCAATGAGAAACACTTGTTTACATGATTATCCTGATGAAACATGTATCAAACTGGATTTTTGATATGATTAGTCACCCCAGGAATGAAATCATTGACAAAATCGGCATGAAAAATGACAAATTGAGCACCCACGACTTTCTTGTAGCCCGCCAGTGTATTATTTTTACCCTTGCACTACAAGAAAGTTCAAAAATCTAATTTGTGTTATTTGATCAATAATTCAACTTTAAAACTAGGCTTATATGATTAAAACTTGATATTAGTGCTATTCATGAAACTATTAATCAAAATATACCCTATAGAACCCTTTAGGACATAAGAGAAACAAAAATGATGAAAACCTAATGGCATAAACTCAAAATTGAACTCTAAACCAAAATTTTCTAGGAGTAAGAAAATGAGCAAGCTTCAAAAACACAAACAAAATTAAAGACTGAAGAAAACAAATTCATGACTTAACATCTGGCTCCTGCTGCGGGATGAAGTCCTCCCTATGAGGCTTCAAGAACCTGTAGACCAGTGCCTTGTTTTCTGCTACCTACTAGTCTGCAAAATTTCCATTCAGTTATGGAGTCCTTATTGCATTTTACTCACACCAGTATATACAATGAAAAAGTAAAATTCCACTTAAAAGCTGTAGAAATGCTTGAGGAATCATCCATTGGATGGACTTGACAATTCCTCACCTTCCAAAGACTGTAGTATAAAAGTGTTATTTTCCAAAATCTTAGACACTAAGAAAGGGCCAAACCAGAGATTATCAAATTTGCCATCTTTCCCTTTTTGCTCTTTCCTGGCATATGACCTTAGAACCATATCACCAATTGAGAAAGTGTTTTCTTTGATTTTCCTGTCAAATCTGCTTGTAATCTTCAATTTGTATAACTGATCCTTTTCTTCCACTTTTTCCCTATTCTGCTGCAACTCTATCATCTCATAAATCCTTGTCTGCATATCATTTGGTTCTTCCTGACAATTCTGAAGAAACTTCATCACTGGGATACCCAACTGAACAGGAAAAACTACATCTGTTCCATACACTAATTGGAAAGGAGAAGTTCCAATTGCTTGTTTGATTGTTATTCTATCAGCCCATAATGCGTATTTCAGCATAGAATCCCATGATCTCTTATTATGATTAAGCAACTTTTTGATACTCTGAATGATGTTTTTATTTGAGGACTCAGCTAAACAGTTACCTCGGGGATAGTAAGGAGTTGAATGTTTTAGCAAGATACCATTCTTTTCACAAAATGCTTCCATTTCCTTAGACTTGAAAGCCGTTGCATTATCTGTTACTATTTTCTGAGGACACCCAAACCTACTAAGGATATTTTCTTCAATAAATTCCATAATTACTTTGTCTGTGGCATTCCTGGTAGGGATATCTTCCACCCATTTGGTAAAGAAGTGAGTTGCAGTTAGAATCCACCTGCGTTGTCCTGAGGAAGATGGACTTGTATCCCCTATAAATTCCAGACCCCATTGCTAGAAAGGAGCACTTACTACAATAGGTTTTAGGGGTAATGACAACAATTTTTGTTTTCCAGCAAACTTCTGACAAGGGATACATGCTCTTACCTGCTGATATACATCTACAAACAAAGAGGGCCAATAGTACCCAGCTCTTAGAATCTTCTATGCTGTTGCCTTCCAGTACTTGTGGCCTCCACAAACACCTTCATGAGATTCAGAAATCACTCCTTCAATTTCAGATTTATCCAAGCATCTGACTAGAATACCACTTGGGTCCTTCTAGAATAATTGCTTTTCTACTAAAGAATACTTAGTAGTTTTTAGCTTCAAATATCTAGCATCTTCCTATCTAAATGCTCGGGACATTACAAATACAACAGAAAATACACAATGTTTGCGTACCATGTGGATGCTGAATAATAATCCATAATCTCTTCTTTTTCCAACATTGCTTGATCTTCTTTCTGAGCTAGCTCTTCAGCCATCACATATAATCCCAAAGATTGGCAATTTGATTCAGCCAGCAGCTTGGCTAAACCTTGTCCCTTGACTAGTTTGGTAGGTCTGATATTTACATCATACTCCATGATTTTAGCAATCCACTTGCCTCTTTTCCCCTCACTATCAGGCTATGTCAAAACATCTTTTACAGCAGCATTAGGCACATATGAAATAACTTTGGAATGCAAAACATAGATTCTGAAAAACTTTAAAGCTTTTACCAAAGCATAGGCCTGCTTCTCTAAGATACTATATTTTAATTCATAATCTCTGAGAGTTTTTTTGAAGAATGCAATAGGCTATTCCAGACCCTCCTTATTCTTCTGCAACAAAACAGCTGCTAGTGTATCCTCTCATGCAAATGAAAATGTTAGAAATTCTCTGGTAAAATATGGACTTACTAATACAGGGGCTTCAGTAAGAGCTATTTTTATTTTTTCAAATGCATTCTTTGCTTCAGTGGTCCACTTGACTTCCTGATCCTTTTTTAGCATGGCTGTAATCTACTTGATAATCTCAGCAAAGTTTGGTATAAACCAACGCAGAAAATTAATTTTACCAATGAAGGATTGGACATCCTTTTTACTTCTTGGTATACTTATCTTCAATATTGATTTCACCCTTTCAGGGTCAATCCTTAT
The DNA here is from genome assembly GCA_001517045.1 of Pseudotsuga menziesii. NCBI lineage: Eukaryota > Viridiplantae > Streptophyta > Pinopsida > Pinales > Pinaceae > Pseudotsuga > Pseudotsuga menziesii. Next base: position 112,083 of record LPNX010487018.1, read on the forward strand.
ACCATTAGTAGAAACGAAATGACCCAGTAATTTACCTTCCTGTACAGCAAAGTGTGACTTCTTTGGATTCAAGGACAAGCCAAATTTCCTACATTTTAAGAAAGTTTGCTTCAAATACTTTAGATGTTCATCATCTGATTGTGAAAAAATAGTAATACCATCTACGTAGATTACCACAAACTTGTCCTTTTCTCCGAAAAAGGCTATATCCATAGCCCTCTAAAAAGTGGCTCCAGCATTCATTAGACCGAAAGGCATCTTATCATACATGAAAGTTCCCCAAGGAGTGGTAAAGGTTGTTTTCTCCTTATCATCAGGATGCATAGAAATCTGATTGTACCCTGAGAAACCATCAATCATTGAGATCCTCTGTGCTCTGACCACTTTCTGCAATATTTGCTCAATTTTAGGCAGAGGATAATTATCCTTTAGTGAAAATCTGTTCAAATTTCTAAAGTCAACACACAGCCTAATTTCTCTGTTCTTTTTCCTAACAGGAACTAGATTAGCCACCCATGAAGAGTACTTGAGGGGCACTATGATCTTGGCATCCAATAACTTCTTCACTTCTTTTTCAATAATAGGGAACAAGGCTGGATTAATCCTCCTTAATTTCTAACAAAAAGGTTTAACATTCGGTTTTAAAGGGACTTTATGTTATATAATTATAGTGTCATACGTTCTCAATTCTTCATAAGACCATGCAAAAACATCAACATGTTCCTTTAATAATTTTATGTACCTATTTCTTTGTTCAGCTGTAAGTGCTTTCGAAATTTTTACCATTCTAGGATATTCTGTAGAGCCAATGTTACAATCCACCACATTCTCTTCTGAGGACTGTACAACAGGTTTTAAGAGTGTATCATCTTTTGAAAATATCCTTTCCAAAGGTACCAAACCTTTTGGAATGAAATTACTTTTTAATTCAATGATTTTGTGTCCAGCTATTTCATTTTCAGCAATCTCTTCCACCTCTCCATTCCCTTCATCTTCCTCTTGATCAATCAGGGAATTAGAAAAATCATGTGTAAGCTCTAAAAACCTTTTAATTTCAATTTCATCTTCAAACACTCTCCACTGCTTTACATTATTAGGTATAGATGGTCTGTACCTAACTTCAATGGGATATCTCAACTATGTAGTCTTAGGGATTCTAAAGTGTGTAGCAGCCAAGGCCAATGAGTCTGCAGTCTGATTATGGTCTCTTGGAATATAGGTAATGTTAAAAGCTACAAAATAACTAATTCAGAGTTGCCAAATGCAGAAATCTATTGAATGCCCAAATCTTTTGCAACCTTCAATCCTAACAGCAAAGCTTCATATTCAGTAGTATTGCTTGTAGTAATGAACTCTAATTTATACATAAGCTTTACTATTTCACCTCCAGGGGATATAAGAAGAACCCCTGCTCCAGCACCTTCTTTGCAAGAGGATCCATCAAAGTATAATTGCCAAAGCTCATCATCCTGTTCCCTGCTACATTTTACTGGTTGTTCCCTTTCAACCTGCAACAAACTAGTAGTATTGTCATCATCACTAAAATGTAACATGCAAGTACCCAGATCCTTATCAACAGCATACAAAGGATGGTTGGTAGGGTTCTTGTCATCTGTTACAATATAGGCAAATTGAAGCTCTGTGTACAGCCTTCTGTTTTCTCCTCCAAACACAGGAATAGTAGTATATGATAAATCCATTTGCAATGTCCCACCAACTTTCTTTGCCCAAGATCTAGAGAGAAGCAACCCAAATTTAGGTGTAATATCAGCTACCACTACATCCATGATTACACTCTTCATGGGTAATTGAGTTAAAATGACAACCATATCCTTTATTAGCCCTAAACACTTCACAGCTCGTGAATAAAATGCATATAGATCATGATAGGGTTTGGTTATACTCAGACCTAAATCCTCCATAACAGCCTTTGTCATTAAATTGTGTGATGCTCCCGAATCTAAAAAATAATTATGTATCATTTGTTCATGAACTGTCAAAGTAATGTAGAATGGAGGTGAAGCACCGGCTTCATTCTCAGTTTTTTCAGCCAAGGCTGATCCAATGAAAATCCTAGGATTTTCTTCTTGCAAATTCACTGTATCAGAAAGAGGCTGATTGTTCACTGAATTAATCATCTTGAGAACTATCTCTTTATAGGAAGGATTTTTCATAAGTTCAGTTAAAGGCACAGAAATATTTAACTTGCTTAATTCATTTTCCAGGCTGAAATTTTGTACAATTTTATTTGCCTCTTCAACCTCCATGTTCTTCTTTTGTTTTTATGGAATATGTTGTTTCTCTGACATGGGATTAGATTGATGTTTAGTAAGAATAAATACCTTATTCTTTGGGCTTTGTACTACCTGTTTTGGGCCTGACCTCGGATTCACAGTCTTCTTGAGTTCATTTTGACAGACATCAGCAATTACAGCAGTCATTTTCAAACCTAAATCATCCTCTGTTTCGAACATATCAGCATCATAGCATTCTGCATTTAGAAACTCCTCCTTAGTGACAAAACCATCAGACAATCTTTCTCCAAAATAATTCACATCCTGATCTGTGTCTTCAAATATCACTTCATCATCAACCTCTTATTCATCAGCAACATTGCTCTGAAGAGGTGGTGGTACTCTTTGATCCTCAATTTCTCTCCTTTCCCGTTGAATATCATTATTCCTTCATTCTCTAGGTATGAAACGTGGGGCAAATTGTCTTCTAAATTGGTTCTGATTGTTAGGGTTTCTTTCACCTTCTTGAACAGGCTTACTGGAATTTTTCTCTAGTTCTAATTTGTTTAATTTTGCAGTCAAAATCTTCACCAACTTGGCCATCTCATCAATTTTCTCTTCTGCAGAATGAGAAGTTGAACCTCTTGGAGCTGCTTCTTTCTTTCCTTTTCTGTCATAGATTTTCTAAGCTATTTCCTTCTTTAATATATTGGAAGCTGATATGTTATATTCTACCTCCAATGCTGCATCTCTTAGTAGTAAGGAAAATTCATGGTCGAAGGCATTTGCATATGTAAGTTTTGCAGATGTTTCTGAAGGCTTTATTTCTGCGGGAATTCTGCTGTACATTTTGTTAAATCTCTTTGAAAAGTCTACAATAGTTTCATCCTTTTTCCTCCTAAGGGCTCCAAACTCAGTTATGTAGTATGTATGGTCTTTGCTGTCACCCCATTGTCTCATGAAGAGATCATGAAGCTCTTCAATGATAGTGATAGAGTTAGCAGGCAACTCCCTAAACCATTTCCTGACATCTCCATCAAGGCTCTGCACAAACATTCTCATCCATACATCCTTGGCTTCAATGTTTTGGTTATCAGCATAACTAAGAAAAGCTTCCCAGTGTTCTTTAGCTGTAGTTTCACCCTGTCCATTAAATCTAGGCAAATATTTCTGATAGTCACCTCCAGGCAGTGCATTTAAAGGATGAGGCAAAACCAATGGTGCATATCTGGATGCAACCATTCAATCCATCATGTCTATAGGATGACTTTAAGCTACCATTTTAAGGCTGACTGACTTTGGTGACAAAAAGGTTTGGCTGGAACTTGTCTGAAAGGGGTTTTTACCTACTTTCAACTGAAATAGAGGTATTTTACCAGGAGAGACTGTTTTAGCTTTTCTGAAAGATTGAGGATCAATGAAAACTTGGAAGTTACTATCAGGAATTATAGGCTTTAACCAAGGTGAAGTTTATTCTTCTTTTCTCAACACAGATGAAGGTAATGAACCATCCAACTAGTCAGGGTCACATAGGGATGGTAATGACTGAGACCTTATAATATTCCTTGCTATCTTCAATATTTGTTCAGGGTCTATAACACCCAACTGCAATGGTGAAATAGGTATGTTTCTAGTTCCAATTCCCCTAGCAGCCACTATGACAAACTGGTGAAAAGTAGTCTTAAGGATATGCCGGTTTAAGTTCGCCTCTTAAAACTAGTGAAATGATAAGTATCCCAGGGAAAAATATATTTTTAACTTTGTTCCCCGACAACGGTGCCAAAGATGTTTATGCCAGAAATTGTTTCTAGACTACAAATAAACAAGCCAAGATAATCTCAAATATTCAATCAAACAAAACTAGGTTTTTAGGGTTTTTGAAAGGTTTTTCTGGTTGTGAAGTTTGGTGACAAGAGGGAATACATTCATAACCCAAATAGGGACTAAATCACAAGTAAAGAATAACTGAGATGCATAATATAATAACCATGTATCCAACAGAAAATAACATCGAAGTTCATCCACAACAGGCAAGCACTACAACCATAAAAACCATAAACCAGCAATGAAATTACCAATTGTGTAGCTAAACAAGCTAGAAATGAAGCCAAAGAACAGACTGAAGGGTAAAATGGAGCATATATTTCATAATCAGTTCATCAAATACACATGAGAGTCAAGTAATTAGCTTATCAACAAGTCAGGAGACCTCCTCTAGCCATCCAAAAGTCGAACCCCTTTTTCTCTTTGTGATCTTCCTAAATACTATCTTTCAAAATTCAGTTAGAGTCTAAACCCTAACTACCTTTCAGCCTACTCATCGAGAGGGTATTATCAAGATAGTAATTACAAAAAATAAAATATTCTCCAAAACATAACAAGTAACTGATTTTGCTAACAATGCTCATAGATCTTTAGTAGCTTCTGCTAACAAAGCTATCCCCTCTAAGGCTTGGGCCTTTCTCCTAGCTTTCTGCCACTCTGCTTCCATTTCTATCATTCTTCTAGGAAGTTCCTCATTCTGTTGCTGTAGATTTATGATAGTCTGTTTTAATCCTGCAAATTGTAAATCTGTACTTATTTTCCTTTTTAAGGCCTCTTTGGAGACTGCAATTAGTTCTTGGTAGTGATCATTCACCTCTTCTAGGTCTTCCCTGAGTCTTTTATTAGCTATAATCAAACCATCATTTGTTTCTTGCATATATTCTACTTGATGTTTATACTGCTTGATTGTTCTCTATAGATTTTCTTTCTCTGAGTCAAATGCCTTGCTTCTTGTTATATTTTGCAGTTCACTAGGAAGCCATGGAATGTTAAGCTTTCTAAATATTTCCTCATCTTCAGGCAGTAGCTCTGTAGAAGTATCATGAAAAATTGGGTTTTCTTGATTATCAGTTTCAGCAGGAGCATTTTCATCAATCAACAATTTGTTTTCTGAATAAGAAACCTCGATTTCATCTTTTTGTTGTTCCTTTAACATTTGATCTCGTATTTCCAAAAACACAACAGACAATTTGGTCTCAGTGAGGCTAGATTCTTCTTCTGTTTTCAATGGCTTTTCCCCTTTTCTGTCACCTTTTCCAACCTTCAACTTTTCATCATAGGAAGAAGTATCAATCACAGTTATCCCTTCTGTATTCAACTTGGGGTTTAATAATTTCTTCATGTTTAGCCTCAATTTGTTTTTGGGTCTAGTTTTGGGTCTCCAGCCTGGGGCAAGATCTCCTATCATTTTTAAATTTTTTCCTTGATGGATGATTGTGGCAAACTCCATAGCTTTAAGCTTATTTTTCTTTGGTACTGCTGTCCTATCCTCATGACTATAAAACTCCTTTTTGTGCCAACCCTAGTCTTATCACTAACAGTCAATCTATCCTCTTCCAACATCTTCAGACAAGACTGTAATTGGACTTTGCTTTTGGGCATTAGTGTTTTCTTCATTAGCTGAAATCTTCTCTGTAAGTATAGTCCCTTCATCAACGAATGTTTCTGTTGGTGCTTCATTCTAAACAGGCTGAGTATCCTTGTGAATAGATTGCAGATTTTGGTTCTCGCTGTCATCTAGATGCTGCTTAGATTCACAATCTTCTTTTGTAGGTTCTACAACTTGCTCTAACTTGACACATTCTTCACCTTCAACCTTCACTTTTTTTCTTAGTTTTCTGATTAGGGTTTGTCCCTTATCATTTGGCTTTCTGGTAGACTGTCCTTCTTGGCTGTTTTGAAACCTTGACCAAAAGATAAAGTAGTCCCAAGTCTTTCCTTCTTTCTGCAGAACACTATTAATAATAAGTTTAATTAGTCCATGGTGAAAGATGGTGTCACACCCCGGTTTTGACCCCGTTTGCATGATGTATATATTGTAATTAATCGTGGTGAGGAGCTAAAGGCAAAAGCCCCACCATAGATTTGGTTGTGTATGTTTTGGCAATAAGGGGTAGTTGCCGATGGTATATCGTGCTATTTGGCATATTATAATTTGGCATCATGTAAACACGCACATCAATTAAAATAAACCACAACCAGCTACGACAGTGCAATGCGAAAGATGAAAAGGGCATGATTCCAAAGGATAAGGGTGTGGGGGAATTGTCAAACCTTGGCCAATGAGGAAAAACCCATGTGTCACCACCTTGTCTTACCCAACCACCTCCATTAAGAATTGTTGCCGGTGGTTGAGGCAATTATTGTTTTTGGGAGTGGGGTGGCAGGACTGTCATTCCTTGCACCACCTGTACACTCCACGAGCAAGGAACCTCACGATGGATAGGGGGATGAATACGCCCTTCCTTCATTCTCTCCATGGGCATTAACTCCACGGTCTGTTTTCCTCCCGTTTTTTTGTTCACCCATGCGCAGAGGTAGAGATATCCATCCTCACGCAGGGATCATGGTCTGCTCATTATTTTTCATGCACAGGTATTTTCTGTCTTGGTCTCACGCAACTAGGAGTGAGGAGTCGTCTCCACTGTCACATTGTTCCTTAGCGAGGAAATTGCTCATGGTTACCACGATTTTCTTGTGGACAGCCATTACGCTTAGGGATGGTGTTGCGGTCTATGTAATTCTTTCTGTTTGCTTAGTTGTCCAGGACAGACTGCTATCTTTCCCCATGTTGTGATTGCATTACTGTGCATTTGGGACTGTTGTTTTCCTCCATGTTGTGAGCAGTGCTCACTGATTATGTTTGGGACTGTGTAAAGTTACCATAATTTGCAGTGTGTGTTGTGGTTGCTGAAGTACCCTGGTTTGGGTTGCTGTTGAGTTTTTTTGGCCAAGCTAGGGCCAAGAACAACTCTGAGTTGTTTTGTGGCTTGAGCTGCATTTCCTCTTTTGTTTGGGACTGTCCCCGGTTGTCTTTGCCTTCATCATAGAGCCGTGAGTGGGTTGGTTTCTGCAGTATGCAGTGGGTGGTCTACGGACTATTGAGAGTGGAACTAGAGGCTAGGTATGCATGAGAAGACTGGTGTTGAGGCCACCAGCTTGGCATTTAGCCTATCCTAGCTCCTTGGCAACCTGGTGAACCCTATGGTGTGGGTTTGGGTGTGTGTTGGAAAACCTTAGCTATGTGTAAGCCTGCATTGACCCTTATTCCTTGAGGAATCATGCCCAGCTTGGGGGTGGCAGTGTTGCTGAGAGATTGATGAGCAGGCTAGCCTATGGTTGGGTGGAACATTGCTGTGATGTAACTGGTTGCGGGGCGAGTTCTTCATCAAAAGATAAGTACTGCTGAATATTTCATCTCTGTAATTTAATCTAATGTTCCATGAATTATGATGAACATGTTAGATGCTGGAATGTATATGTGTGTTGCTTCCGCTGAATGTTGAATAACTGTGTATCTTCGTATGTTCTATGCATCTTAGTATGCATTTGTATGTTGAATAATTATGCATCCTTGTATGATGGACTATGCATCTCGTTATGTATCCTTGTATGCATTATGATAAGTTTTAATTTCAGTATTTATTCTTGTTCCTGGTTATGGGACTATTTTCATGTGTGTTCATGATCATGGGGCTATTTGCCCGTATGCATTGGTGTTGGTCACGTCCTCTTCGCCAGTCGGAGGGTCAGGGACATGACAGATGGACTCACTAGTGTGGTCTTGGTGTTCTTTGATCCTGCTGGACATTTTTTGCGAGCTCTTTAACAGGAAGAAAGGAAAATTCATCCTTGATTCACCACTAAGGTGTTGAAGGAACCTGAAATGATACTTGAAGACAAAGGCATACCTTCCTTCACATGTAATGTAGCTTTGTAGAACCTTGATAGGCTCTACCCATTCAGCTCTGAAATTATGGATGGGCACTCCCTTGCCCCAATATGGAACAATACCAGGCAATAGATACCTTTGGGCATTGAAAGTAAATGGCACTTTTTTGAACCAAATTTCTCCTTCATTCTTCACCCCTATTGCTTCAGCCACCAAATCTGTAGTCAATTTGAACTTCAGAGTATGAAATGATACTATATCTTTGTTATAACATTAAGCAAATTTGTGAGAGACTTCAATATTATATCCATCAATCTTTTTAAAGAAGTTCAACCATCCAGCATTCTCAAAGTGTTCAGCACATCCTGGAAATTTGTCTATCCAATTCAGCTCAGTGGGCTTGGCCCTATTAGTCTTCCCACTCCTGTTCATCTTCTTTGTGGTTTTCAGAACCTGTTAGTGACTTCACAACCTATTTTCCTCAACTTTTCACAGTCTTGGCAGTCAATTCTCCCTTGAACTCTTACAAGCTGCTTATCCTCGATTTTATACAGTCTATTCTATCATCAATTCAGGAAATGCTTTGTACCCAATTTGAATAATTTAGGTTAAACAAAGCACTAAATATCTTTAACAGGGTTGTTGCTGAACTCTACTAACATCAAACAATGCTCATTTAGACCTTTGGACCAATATCTCACCATTGGGAGTTTGTTAAATACATGAATTCATTTTTTCTTCTAACAATTTGACATTATAAGGTTTAGTAGAAAAAACCCCAATTTAACAGGTGATGACCAAGGTCACGCGAGATGCATCATTCCAAGATTGCTGCAGGTGTTAAAAATCGATTCGTGGACTGGTTAAATGTCGAATTGAACGCTCCAGGTGTCTTCAACTCTCCGGCTCACCTCTAACTGTCACACTGTGAAATCCTAATTTCCTTCAACTGCCAATTTCTGATTTTTTAGCAATGTGTCTCCCCCCGGCGCCTCCACCAGCTTCGTAATCTTCAGTTCGAGAACCTCTTTCCCTTCAATCTCTCCTTATTCCACTCTCTGTCATAATTTTCCATGCATTTACCTCTAACTGCCACGATCTCCCTCACACAATGACCAACACTTGTTTACATGATTATCATGATGAAACACATATCAAACCTGCTTATTGATGTGATTAGTCACCCCAGGAATGAAATCATTGAAGAAATCAGCATGAAAAATGACAAATTGAGCACCTGTGACTTTAAAGTAGTACGCCAGTGTATTATTTTTACCCTTGCGCTTCAAGAAAGTTCAAAAATCTAATTTGTGTTATTTGATCAATAATTCAACTTTAAAACTAGGTTTATATGATTAAACCTTGATCTTAGTGCTATTCATGAAACTATTAATCAAAATATACCCTATAGAACCCTTCAGGACATAAGAAAAACAAAAATGATTAAAACCTAATGGCATAAACTCAAAATTGAACTCTAAACCAAAATTTTCTAGAAGTAGGCAAATGAGCAAGCTTCAAAAACACAAACAAAATATAAGACTGAAGAAAACAAATTCATGACTTAACACTTCCATCTAAGAAGATCCAACAACAGTTGCCACATCTTGAGTCCATGATTCCTGTGGATCACATCCTCTAGCATTAATAAACTACAATAGAAATTCACAAAATAACACATCCACATGAATAAATAAACTTGCATAATGAAATAGCTACCTCTACATGCATGGTTGTTGTCGTCAAAGGTGTGGCAACACTTTTCCCATCAAATCCCCCAGAAGAGTCTGGAAATCTTGACTATCCGGGGCAATGCTACTAGTAAAGCCTTGCCCACCTTGAGAGAAAAATAACAACTACATGAACATTCAAAATAATTAAATATTAGCTCAAAATCGATATGTTTACAGAGAGGATAAATAAATTGAAGAATATTAAAGTTAACCAAATATACACATATCACTCAAAAAATCATTGAAGGTGACATTTGTTGTAATAGCAAGTGAGGCCACACGATGTGTACTCATGAGGCTCGCAACTAGGCTCATGATGTGTTGACCTAACCCCACTAGTAGATGGTCCTGCAACATGACAACCTAGTGTATTCTCTTGAATAGTGAGAAATGTCCATACCTCATCCAAATGCTCAACAAAACCATTGTGGCAAACAATGGCATGTGCCATACTCAACAATGTACACTCTGTCACTAGAATCACTTGATGTGTAGGTGGGACATATGGCGTATGAAATGGTGTGTGAGGTGGAGGGACTGAGCGATTAACATATTGAATCCTTTCATTCGTAGGGGTTTGGGGAATCCCCATACCAACACCTTGGAACTTCAACATATCAAAATAGTTTATGTGTTTTCCCAACACAAACTCTGTACACATCATTCTTAGAAAATATAGGGGATTTCCATGTTCTTATGTGGTGCCACATAAAAAACCATGTACCATATTTCCATACAATTATCTATAAAGGGTTTATATGTGCACCATTCAATAGAAATGTGGGATTTTTTGTGTTTGAGATTTCACCAGTTTGAGGGTCTCTAAAAAATGCAAATATGTGCTCCTTTGTTATTTTTAGCATCTTAATTCCATTGTTATCGATATAATCTACATACTCTTGTATTTTCATTTCCTTTTATGATGCAATGTGGTATGCACACCATGTGATCTTGTTATGGGATTAACAATTGCATCTATGATGGATGCGGTGAATACAATCCCCACTACTAAAAACATCAATGATGCCTCTCAAGAAGGAGCGGCTCTATCAAGATCTATGCATTCATGTCCATCTTTGTAACTGTAATAAAAAATTGTGAAAACAAATAAATAGTAACATATACATGGTATATAGTGACATCTCTTCAAAATAAAAAATGGAAAACTAACTTACAATAAGAAATTTGATGACATTCAAGTATTTAAAAAGTAAAAAATAAAAATTGAACTATTACAAGTTAAAGGGGAAACAAATATTTTGTTCATGTGTTAAACTTATATGTCAAATGCACAATGCCTTAGTGTAACAATAGAATCAAGGTCCCAAACTTCCAAAGAAGTAATCTCCTTAAAACAAGGAACTAAAAAATGGTCCCAATCCCACTCAATATTCTCATATTCCTAATGTTCATAAAGAAGCTAAGCTAAAAGGAAATAAATTTGACATTGCATTTTTGGTGGGGAAGATGGTGATAACGAATATTGTTTCGAATAAGGGTGTAGGTTCTCTTATGAAAAGGTTTATGGTTGTAACCTTTCAAAAAATACCTATAATTTGGGTGATTCTATTTGTGGTATGGGGCATGGGGAATCCTCACTGGTGGGAAGACATACATACTACATTAGATCAAGGAAGGAACGTTATTGGTGATTCAAGGTATCTACTTATAACGTGCATTATTTTATAGCTACCACTCATTGGAGCAACTTTTCATGAATGGGATTGTCACTACTTTTCCTCTATCTCAGTTCTTATAGGATGATGTTTGTTTAGGACGAGTCTTTGACAAATATCATGGGCACAATTTTTACAAGTGTGCCACTTGTCATGCCTCAACTCCTTTACACTGTGTCCATCATGACTTGTGTGACCCATTTTGTTTTGCTACTTTCTTTAGGTTACTTAGACATTTCTTGACTCTCATTGATGTCATGTCCATGCACACTTGGGTTTAAACTTCTTACAATTTAAGATTGATGTTTTTGACATTTTTTCCCTATAAGTCTATTGTTTGATTCAGGGCATGAAGGTCATGACTCTTAAGAGGTCTTCTAGGTAGCATTGCTTGTGGATTATTTGAATGAGATTGATTAATGCTAAGAGTCGTTTTTGAAGTCATCAAGTTATAAAACAATTAAAATGTAAGTGTAAATCAATGGACCAACTTACCCAATATAAGGTGGAAAATAACTTTAACGGAAGTCCTAAATTGTTTGATGTTTTGAAATTTGGAGTTTGAAGAGAAGGAAAATTTTCAAACAAGTATTTGGAGAGGGGAAATACCTTGGTTTTCTTATGTGGAGGGAATTTGAAGGATTTTATAGTGCCTAATTGGATTAAAAAATGGGCTCTCCATTTTTCCAATTAACACCAAAATTGGTGGTTTTCAATTTAAAAAAATGGTAATTCATGGTTTGAAGAGAGGGGAATTGGTCTAACAATTATTTGGAGAGGGGAAGTGTCGTAGGTTTTTTTATGCAGAGGGAGTTTGAAATAGTTTAATGTGTTTGGTTGGATTTAAAAATGGTTTCTACAATTTGTTGATTTAAACCAAAATTGGTGGGTTTTAATTAAAAATAAATTGATAATCTATGTTAATAATGGAAAAAAACTATAATAGAGGTGCTTGACTTACCTCTTGGATGATGAAATTTGGGTGAAATTACCTCCTCTCAACTGAAATCACACCCCTTCTATCTTCATTTCTCTCTAAACACACGCTCCTGCTATAATTTTTAACATTTAAGAAATGTGCTAGCATTTTATAGTTACAAAATGTGTGCGAATTTTGTAACTACAAAACACGAGCACATTTTTGTTTTCCTTGCCTACTTGTCATAGGACATATTAGGATTGGGCTTAACCAAACCAAGTGCTACATAACTGGAGCACGTTGTGTTTTTATGAAACGGTAGCATGTTTCCTAAAAGTAGGATTACATCTAAAAGTTCACCATCTTCTTGCACAGACCCTAAAGCCAAAAATTAAATATAAAACCAACTAAAAACTTGATTCAAACTGGAGAGAGGGAATCCATACAAGCCTAAGAGATGTAAGAAAGATGGGGATTGGGAACCTAAGAGAAAATAATACACAATTCATAAAACATTAAAAAATATCCTACACTCCAAGTAGGTTAGTAGGGCGGGCATCAAATTTGTTTGTTCAACACTTATCACGAAAATATATAGGAATGGGATGGAAGCGAAATGGAAGCAATCCTAAGTCATCTGGAGCCTTACAACTTGTTGCATGTTCGAGTCTCCACAATCTACCTTTTAAATAGAACCATAGCACCAAAATAAGTTTTCTAATGGTTGGATTTGAGGAAGTTCTAGGTGTGACTAATTAAGAGCTCAGGGCTCTAAAATTTGTTGTGTTTTGTACCAATCAACAATTGGAGAATCAATAGTGAGTGGAATGAAATTTATGTTATTTAATGGAAACAATTAATGTATTTTCCTCTATGTCTAAACCATCTTCCTCTATGTCTAAACTATCTTCCATGTTTATGTGGGTCCCTACCCTCCTTAGTGTCTTAACAAAAGGCATGAGAATCGGGAAGGAGAAGTAAAATTATGGACTTCACCTTCAAAGAGTGCCTTGCAATCACATTGGTAAGGAATGATGAGAAAATCACAACAGTCCAACGTGTCCCTTAGTTCATAGTGTCAATCAACGACTTAGATGGTAAATTTAATATAAGACTTACTTATAGTTTCTCTTACTCTAAGTTGCATTTTATGATTGTCTCTATGCCTTGATCCAATTAAGATTATAAGAGGAGGATGTGTTTTCCTATAATAATTTGCTTAGTTATGACTATGAGATGAGGATTTAAAGAAAAGAGGATGTAAAGACAAGTAATTTTTTTACTATTTTGGTGGAAACCGTCGAGGACAATTATGGTGAGAAATTATAAATGTTGGGAAGGGAGAAGGGAGATTGCATCACCATCATGCCTTCCATCAAATTGAAGACGATTCTTAATAAAAAAAATTGTTTTGTTTTATTTTATTTTATTTATAACCATTATGGTGCTTTGATCCAAATGTTCTTATTTAACTCATTGTTTCTCTATATCATGTGCCCATATCCACCTCTCTATTTCAATGCATAAATCATCCTCTACAAGGTTTGTGATCCCAGTTGCATGACATTGAGTGTTTTTTAGAGTTGTCGCGAGTTCATGACACTCATGCAAGAAATGAAGTATTATAGAGGAGGTCTCATCAAACAGGCCGTTCAAATTTTATTTTGAAAAAAAATGAGTGGTCTTCGGTAGACACGATCACATAGGCAGTAAGAACAAAGTTTTGGGCATGTTCATGGCCTAGTAGTATACTAGTATTTATTCTCTGTTGTTAGTTGCTAACACATCACACCTTAGATTACAAACCCAAGTGAATCACTAATTAGAGTCACATCTCGATGGCCAAAGCTTTGTAATAGACAATCATCACTCATCATCATGCACGACTAAGCAATGACTGTGTGATGTGAGTAATTATAATTTATGATATTTCCAATATTTTGGATGACAAGTCCAACTTTATAGCATATGAATTTCAACATACAAAGAAATTTATATGGATGGGTAATTTCAAATGTTTCCCTTCTTTTGAAATGTTGATATAAATTATTCCATTCTTAATAGGAAGAGTAAAATTCATATTTGAATTTTTTTTAAACGAAATTTTAACTATACACCTCTAGAAAGGGTTAGAACCCTCTAAAAGGGATAAGAAGGGTTCAAATTTGAATGCTCCTAATGTGCACACCCCATCTTGTAAATTTCTTATGCTTCTCCTCACAACTTACCAACTGCAAACCTCTTTGGGCCTCTTATGAAGTCCACTACTCTTCTTTGGCTAGCCCGGTGGGATATTCATACAAGTTACAACCACCTCATTTTCTGTAATTTTAATTTTTTAAAATTGAAATCTAGTTGAACATCAAAATCATCAACTAAAAGTTAGACTTGCACTTACTTTCAAGTCATAAAGTTAAATTTTTCAACAAAAGAATTGGTTGAAATTGTTTGGAATCCCAGTTTTAGGTTGTTAAAATTGTATAAAAATTTGAAATTTGGTTAAATTTATTTAAAAGTGATGGGCTACCTTTACAACCAAAATTACAATTTAAACATTAAAAACTACCCAAAATTTTTATAACCAAATTTACAATAATCTAGTCTAACCTTTAGCTTGTCCTTTGGTCAGATACTTATGTTCACCATGACTTGAAAGGTATTTTTCCCTTTCAAAACTGACCCAAATTCGAAGAACTTCAAATTCCTTAAAATCTAAAACAGTTGATTGTTCCTGTTTAGCTGTCTTGAACATATTAAACCAAAATTCATTGTTTCATCTCATAATTAAATAGCCTTATCACCGATAATCTTGGAAAATGGTAAACAAAAAATCCTGCAATCAAACTGTGATTCAAACTATATTTCTACCAATTTAGATCGATTCAAAAAGTCCTACAGTTTAACAGTAAAATGGTGAAATTTAACATTCGAAATCATTACAATTTAAAAGGATGACATTTTACATTTGAAATCATTACAATTCAAACACAAGAATTTGGATAATTGTTAAAAAAAAAAATGGATAACAAAACTTTTTATTATTGGAAATCATTACAATTTAAAAGGATAACATTTTACATTTGAAATCATTACAATTCAAATACAAGAATTTGGATAACTGTTTTCCAAAAAAAATGGATAACAAAACATTTTAGGATGAATTTAAAAATAAAACTCAAAACGAAACTATTTAGTCGGAATGATTATGGATAATTACTTTCTTAAAAAATAAGTCTATCAACAAAAACTAGTTGAGTGTAGATTAGCCTACATTTTGATGTGGTTATTCATTAAAAAAAATCAAGAATCACTTTGATGTGGCTATTTATAAAAAAGAAAATAATAAATCTTTAGTTATATAACATTAAATAGCATGATTTAAATCCAGATAAAGAGTATAACAGTATTCTTCACAACCACTAAATAAATTTTAATATGTTTAATTAAATAGTCATAAAAAAAATGAGGATTTACAATATTCCTTTTTATTCAATTATATAGTCTTAAAACGGTGAACATTTTTAATTTGAAAAAGACTCTCTTTCCAATCCATCCCATCAGTTTCTCGAATCTTGAAGCCGGTTCATCATCAGGAAGATAGAAAGACTGTTTTGAAACTTCGAGATTTAATACATGATCAGGATAAGGAATACAATCTCATAGATACACTGATCGCAAAAGCTTGAGAACTAAAGTGTTTAAATTGTCAATTCAATGGGCGATTGCAGTTTCTGAATAATGAGATTACAGACTTACAAACTTCTAATTAATAACCAAAATACTGACCGATTGTCGGGATTATGATGGCCAGTTATCGAGGCCGTGAATTTGGACAAAAATCCTTCTTAACAATATCGTTGAAAACAGGCCTATTTGGTCCAAGATCCTACGCCATTATGTGGACGATGGTCCTTCTCTGTTGAACTTCTGGGGACAATTCATAACAAGTCCGTTGACATTAAATGAAACATGTGCCCAGAGTTGGAGACAGATCAAGACTCAAGAGCTGCCCTTTTGCTCGTGGTCTGTTGTTTATCAGGATACCCATGCGACGAGATAAAACTTGTCTTTTCTTTTGTGTACAGACTGGACCGATTCCTCCAGTTGGCCAGATGACCAAAATGGTGAATCTATCCAATTTGTTTGCTGTCCCTCATTATTAGAGTTCTTGTTTCTCATCTTAGGGTTCTTTAGCTTAGATCCATTTTAAAGGTGGTTCTACCAAAGCTCAAAAAGATCAAAGCTCTCAAAGTACAAACTATTTCTCAGTATCCAATACAATACCCATCCATTTTGTGGTTAAAATCACTCCTTGAACATAATATGTGTATAAGTAGTTGAAAGGCAGGTTGCCATGGATTATCATGCTACCCAATATCCATGCACACTGCAATAGTCTTTTACCTATGCAAATCAATTTGTAACCTGCCTAAATTAGTTCCGTATCCCCACAAATTAATTGTTGCACTGGATAGTGCATGTATTTATACATATTCTTGTAGTCTCTAGAAGCATTATCGAAAATATAATATTGTTGAAGTTTTATTTATAATAAGAACAATTAATGAGTTTTATGTTTTAAAAAAAAGTTAAAACAAAGATTGTGGTTGATGCAAATATTTTTTTGTTAAATAATTAATAAAAGCATCAATGAATAGATTGTAATTATAATAATAATTGGGGATAAGGTGCATCCATGGAGTTGAGTTACACTTTTTGGCAAGACGATTTCCGCAAAAACACAAAAACTTAATCCAAAAAGCCCCTTACCAAAAATGTCACCCATCTTAAATTCATTTTTTTTAAGATGTACCATTAAAGAAAAGATACCATTAGCTAAAGTTGCACATGGGAATGCTACAATTCATGCTAGGCTCATTAGGCTCATTGCCTACCTCTCTTTTTTATCCCCTATGGGACACAATGATGGAAATATCTTGGCAAATTCTTTTGTAGCCTACACAATTTATGTCATAAGTGACACATGTGGACCTCAAGGTTCATTGCTTGTTGTAGCTCTAGAGAAATGCGATGATAGACATGGTTTCAACATGTTCGTTCTAAATGTGGATTACAACATGTTTGGAAATTTACCTATATAGTTAAATATAAGAGAATGGCACACAGCACATCAACTTAAACATAAAAACCTTCTCCCAAGGAAAACCAGCAAACCAATTTGATTGCACTCTTATACTAATCAAACACTCAAAAACAGGTGTTTAGAACCATGACTTACTATATTACATATCACACTTCATTACATCATGGGGTGATCATGCTTGACAACCATTTCATCTTATTTATATATGCAACGCAACCAACTTCTCATTCATTCATTAATTATATAACATTAAATAGTATGATTTAAATCCAGAGAAAGAGTAGAACAGTATGCTTCACAACCACTTAATTAATTTTAATATGTTTAATTAAATAATCATAAAATAATAAAATTGATGGTTTACAATGTTACATAATTTTAAAATGGTGAACTTTTTAATTTGAAAGACTGTCTTTCCAATCCATCCTATCAGTTTCTCAAATCTTGAAGCCGGTATATCATCAACGAAAATAGAAAGACTACATTTGATTGGTTTGAAACTTCGTGATTTAATACATGATCAGGATAAGGATTACAATCTCATAGATACACTGATCGCAAAAGCTTGAGAATTAAAGTGTTTAAATTGTCAATTCAATGGACGATTGCAGTTTCTAAATAATGAGTTCACAGACTTACAAACTTCTGATTAATAACCAAAATACCGACCGATTGTGGGGATCATGATGGCCAGTTATCGAGGCCGAGAATTTGGACAAAATTCCTTCTTAACAATATCGTTGAAAACAGGCCTATTTGGTCCACGATCCGACGCCATTATGTGGACGATGGTCCTTCTCTGTTGTACTTCTGGGTACAATTCATAAGAGGTCCATTGACATTAAATGAAACATGTTCCCAGAGATGGAGACTGATCAAGATTCAAGACTCAAGAGCTGCCCTTTTGCCGTGGTCTGTTGTTTATCTGGATACCCATGCGACGAGATAAAACTTGTCTTTTCTCTTGCGTACAGACTGAACCGATTCGGCCAATTGGCGAGATGACCAAAATGGTGAATCGTTTCAATTTGTTTGCTGATCATCAGAGATCTTGTTTCTCCGAAGGCATGTGCGGCAGGGTTGTTGGATGTTCTCATCTGAGGGTTCTCTAGCATAGATCTATTTTAAAGGTGGCTTTATCAAAGGTTCATAAGGATCAAATCTCTCAATACAATACCCACTCATTTTGTGGTTAAAATCACTACTTGAACATAATGTGTGTATACATAGTTGAAACGCAGGTTGCCATGGATTATCATGCTACCCAGAACATAATGTGTGTATACATAGTTGAAAGGCAGGTTGCCATGGATTATCATGCTACCCAGTATCCATGCACACTACGGTGGATGATAGAGGAAGGGGTATCACTTCATATATTTGATAGTGTAATTAATATTTGTGGTAATTAATATCATATTGTTATGACACTCTATTAATATTCTTGTTACCTATGCAAATCAATTTGTAACCTGCCCAAATTAGTTTCATATCTCTACAAATTAATTGTTGCAGTGGATGGTGCATGTATTTATACATATTCTTCTAGTTCTTGTATAGTTTGTAGAAGCATTATAGAAAATGATAATATTGTGAAAGTGATCCCAAGGAAAGGTAATGTTTGTAGTCAATGTTTGAATATGATTATAATATGTTGAATGTTTTAATATTTATTGTAGCTTATTACAAGGGATTTAAAAGAAATGATTTAGACTAGAATAAAAATGATTAATGAGTTTTACGTTTTAAAAGAAAGTTAAAACAAAGATTGTGGTTGATGGAAAAAATTTGCTAAATAATTAATAAGAACATCAATGAACATATTGTAATTGTAATAATAGTTGGGAATAGGGTGCATCCATGGAGCTGGGTTACACTTTTTGACAAGACCCTTTCTACAAAAACATAAAAATGTACATGGTTTTTGTGTTTTTGTAGAAAGTGTCTTGCCAAAAAGTTCACCCATCTTAAGTTCATTTTTTGCAAGATATACTATTAGGGAAAAGATACCATTAGCCAAAGTTGCACATGTGAATGCTACAATTCATGCTAGGCTCATTTCCTACCTCTCTTGCAAATTCTTTTGTAACCTACACAATTTATGCCATAAGTGACACATGTGGACCTCAAGGTTCATTGCTTGTTGCAGCTCTAGAGAAATGCGATAATAGACATGGTTTCAACATGTTGGTTCTAAATGTCGACTATAACAGGTTGCAAATTTACCCATATAGTTAAAAACATTAAATACACAACAATGGAACACAACACATCAACACATTAAACATAAAAAACCTCTCTCAAGGAAAACCAACAAACCAATTTGATTTCACTCGTATATTAATAAAACACTCAAAAACAGGTGTTTAGAATGGTGACTTGTTATAGCACATATCACACTTTGTTACATCATGTCGCGATCATGCTTCACACCCATTTCATCTTATTTATATATGGAATACAACCAACTTCTCATTAATTAAAATCCATAACTTCCTAACCACTTTCATTTATTATGTTACACTCGTCTTGAATGGGTCAACTTTGGTGGATTACTCATTGAGATTTGGGTGTTCTATCAACTTCTTGTCGACCAGTCCTTTTCCTTTGACGAAACATCCACCGCATGTTTCCTCCTACTCCAATCGACTTATACGAGCCGACTATTAACTTTGCTAGTTGATTTTCATGCAAAGAATATAACATTCCCGACACTACACACTAACAATTCTCTCTTAGTGATATATTAAAAATAAAAATAAAAATATTAGATATAAATGCATCAAGCTTTGCGTCAATATATACACGCACTATCTTAGTGCTTTTGAGAGAACATCACAACCACACAACAAAAAAGGATCTAACTAGTTGGACGAAATTTCTCAAATCCAACTGAACCTAACAACCTCTCCTAAAACATACAAGAAAACTTCTAGAGTAGAGACAAAATCCCTATTACGATGACCAAGAAGAATAAAAAGACAAACTTCAGTAAGATCGAGTATCGCATACAAAAGTAAGGAGTTATTCATTGCAACACTCCTCCTTTACAAGTGCTTACCTCAATCCATGCCATATTAGATCCTTATCAACATCATATTCTCCACCGTGAATTTAAGAACCTCGCAATGAAAAAATGTACATATTTGGTCCAACCTGGCACTTGCATCTCATACATCAGTCATGTAAACATCATCAAACTATCAATGTTCATATAAGGGAATAACCATATATCGGAGTACATGGGTACCTAACCACTTTAACCGTCGATCTAGTAGGATTCCCTTCACGTACATGGTTCATTTAACTTCTTGATGAACTCCCTATTAATGCACATGGATATTCTTATTTCTAGGCTTATCTCACTTCATAGATTCTAGAACCAACATATTCCAATCATAAAGAATCAAGCCAAAACATGGCACACTCTTCCAGGTGCTTAACAACATTGTAATAGATGTTACCGAACGATTTATCCAAATTATTAGGGACAAATGGAAAAGGTGTATGTATGCCTAGCTAGGTATCCCAACGATATTATGTTTACATGTTATATATATACATGTATATAAAATTTACATAGTCCATCTCTTGGATACATCGTGTACAATATTTTATACTGGTGCATAGGTACCATGGAATACTTCTCTCAAGTACCAAGTATAGAAATGATGCAAGCTGAAAATATTTATAGAGCAATACATAGGATTTATTCATAATACCCTAGAATTGTTCCAATATAAAGTGTGATTCACATTTCCATATAGTCACTCCTTTAATTAAACACAATTCACAAAATTTACCTTGTTTGTCCATTGCCATACAACATCCATTTCTACAACATGCGCTATCACTAGCATCCTTTGGATCAAACTCTAACAAAATTGTTCGTTTCATCTTGAACAAAAAAATTTCTTTCTTGTTGCAATCTCACCATTCCAAATCAAAATTAAGGATGTCGTCACATATTGCATATAAAAAAATTCATATAAATAGATCAAGCCATGCATCAAGATATACTCACTATCTTAGCACAATAACAAATTGTTGAGAATCACGCATATCTTAGAACATCAAAATAAGAGATAACTAGTTGGAAACAATCTCTCATATCCAACTAAATGCAACAACCTCCCAAAACTTAGAAGGAAAACTCTAATCTAGGGACAAGAGCTGTGTTACACTAACCAATATAAATAACAACCAAAACCCTTAGAAGTATCACATCATACAAGTAGGAGTTACTCATTCCAACAATGTGTCTTGAACCTAGATAACAAAAGAAAGAATAGTACTACATTATTAAGAGGTATCATTTGCTAAACTATAAAAAATTAGATTAAGAAAAAATAAATGTGGTTCCTCAACTGACAGAACGAATTTTTTTTCCATCTCACAACACTTCAAATTTAGTCATGGTTTTCACGATCAATGTCAAACCATTTTAGGTTAACACCCAACATTGTAGACATATTCAAAGATCAATCCAAGAATGGTCGCAAAGTTTTGGAGCGTTTTACCATTAATCAACATTAAACTTAAACTCATTTCCCTCATTTTCACATAGTTAAAGAATTTTGATATAAGTCGATCGTCATTATAAAACTATATTAATTGAAGAATTGAGTAATATTTAGAATTAATTATATTACATATTTAAATATATTATTTTTTGTTAAGCAAAATCCTTAAAAGCTTCATTTTTTTACTTCAAATTGAGCATAATATAACCTATTTAGAGTTGGTCGTCAAACATTAAAGACTTCATCATTAGAAAAGAAGGATTTTAAATTTAACCTATAGCAAGATCTAACAAACAATAATTTAATATGCAAGCAAAACAAAGAGGTATCTATGTTGTAGAAACAATTACAAATTTTAGGCATATTAGACTTAGTAAACGACATTTTTACACAAACTCATTTTATATCTAAAATATAGATTGATTTATATCATTTTTTATCATATAAATATTATTATTATGATACATATTAATATAAATATGTGTTTCATGCAGATGCATCTCCACAGCAGGGTTCTTCAGTTCACCAAAGGAAGAGTACTAGCAGATATGTGACAATTGCTCACCTTGGAGTTCACCAAAGGACTCGTAAGTATACAATTGCGCATGATGTACTCTTTGTTGTTAGTTACATAAAATTAAATTGTTTCACATGTGTATATTTAATCATTAACTTGTATGTCTCTATTTTCACAAGTTCGCCCAGGCATCCTATGCTGACACATGCTACTGCTAGGGAGCTGAGCAACAACCACTCTGGCAGTCACTCTGTGCATGAGAGTGGTGAGGAGGCTGCTGCTAGTGACGGTTGTGAGGTTACCAAAGAGACAGGTACATTAAATGCATATATATTTATGTCAGTTATCAGTACCTTTAATTTATATTGATTTCAAATTCAACTACAGTTGATGTATGTATTTTGACTGAAATTTATGTTTTCATATGATTTTGAGGTGTCACGGATACACAACAGGGCCTCAATCCTCCTAAGGAAGCACCATGGGAGGATGAGATCACTCACATCACGTTGCAAGACATTACTAGTCAACGTGACTATTTGCGGTCTAAAGTCCTCTCCATTTCATACCACTCTCCTGCATCATGTTTGATGTGGATGATGTTAGAAGAAGTATATAATATACTGAAGATCTACAGGTCCATTGGACCATTGAGTTCTCTTTGGTCCACTGCATGTCAGAGAATAAGGGTTGCAGTGATGGGTCCTATAAATGGCCCGTAGTGAGAGATGCAACAACTGGCCATGATGTGAAGGGAACATTATTTAATATCCCTCCTGACCGCCCCACTAGTCAACCACTTACAATCAGGGAGTTTAAGCTAGAAGCTGCAGCGCCTTATGTCTATGATAGATTTATTGGAGCATGGGACATGTTTCCCACCATGACTAGGTCCCATTGTACTTTGCAAAACATATATATGCATAGTTTGTCTTGGGGATGCACCCAGATTACACCAACACACCCTTGAGCTTCTATGGTGCTGGTGGGGGACGCATTCATGTGTGTCCTGGGGCTAGGAGAGACCCTGAAGCTCAGCTGGAGGAAAATCCTTCGGTAGGTCTCCCTAATAATACCTTTGTTAGGAAACAAGATGTAGTCGAGTCATCTCAGCTAGTGGTTGATGAGCGGAGTGCACTAGCAGAGGAAACATGCATGAAAATGCATGGTACTATGATGGCGGTGCAGGCAGAGAGAAGAAGAACACCCACTGCACCTACAGATCCTGAGTTACACTGGGTGGATGATAATATTATTCTCCTTCTTGATCACGACATAATGGTCCAGTATGCTATCATAGCATGCGATGCATATTTTCGACTACATGAGAGATGCAGGCCTTGACTAACGGGACATGTATATCTTTATACAATTACGTATTCTTTTGAATATTTTATCAAATTATATGTCGTCATTTGATTGTCTTGATTGTAATGTATCCTGAAATGAATCATTTGTTAACTAATACTTTTCTTTGTGTTAGATCTCCACGCAGGAGCCCACTTTCATGGAGGACCTTTTTTGCAGTGACGCATCTATTCGAGGTCCCGCTGTAGTTTTGTTCTCCCACATCAATGAGGTATGTATTAACTATCATCCTAAATTAAAATTTCTAAATGAGTCAATTGTTGTACACGTAATACTTTTCTTTGTTCTAAATTTTGTCATTTATCTTGTTCGGATTGTACAAGATATAGGCAAGGGAATTGCATAAGATTCTACACAGCCCCGCCCGAGTCCTACTCACGACATGCCATTCAATGAGGTACTAGTTATTTATGTTCAAATTGTTTGCACATTTATGTTCATATTATAATTTACATGTTCAAATTGTAATTCTGAAGTTCAAATTGTAATTCATTAATATAACTATTTCATTTCATGGAAACAGACGCAGACATAGGTAGCTGCAGACGAGGGCATTGAAGCCACCGTGATGTTTACAGATGAGTGGGTCGCCGATCATCAGTCAGGTCTTGGTGAAGGATTGTCTGGGAATATAGGTGACAACCTCCCAAACCTGACACTCGACTTGAGCGAGGTGAGTTCATAGATATGTGTTTCATATATATTTAATTTTTTGTCACGTTCTACATGCAATTTAAATATGTGGTATGTAACTCACTTGCTGAGTTCACGGTTTTAACTTTTGTAGTTCTTAGACCTGGGATGTTTTCTTTGTGATGTGCATGAGGAAGGCCAAAGGCATAGTGCAGTTGACGATAGTGGCCATGATGGTCGATCTCTCAATCAATGGCGTAGAAGTGATTTGTAGACTATGTTATTTGTGGATTTTATTAGTCTGGACTTTATGATTATATTTAACATGATGGGCAGTTAAATGTTTTAATTATTTGCAGTTATAGTTTAAAGTTTGTTTCTGATTACAATTTTAATATATTTAGCAATCATTAATGTTTTACAATCTTACGAAATTGTACAATTTTGCAATTTAATGAATTACAACTTTACAAAATTTACAATGTTTACATGTTTGCAAAATTGTCAATTGAGCTCAACTTACAATTTTTAACATAACTTACAATTAAAATGTTACAAAATTTACAACTTTACAATTTACTATCTACTAGATGCAAATTACAATCACAATTTACAATTTTAAATTACAACCACAATTTACAATTACAATGTAAAATTTGATTTCATTTACAAAAAAAATTACAACTACAATTTTAAATTTGATTTCATTTGTAAAAAAATTTACAAGTTTGCAAAATTGTCAATCAAACAAAACTTACAATTAAAATGTTACAAAATTAAGAAAATATACAATGTAATCTATTGGTTGCAATTTACACTAACAATTTGCAATTTTAAATTACAACTACAATTTACAATCACAATTCAAAATTAGATTTCATTTACAGAAAAATAAAAATTAAGTTCATTTGCAAAAGAATTTACAAGTTTACAAAAATTAGAATTGAACTAAACTATAATCGCGTTTTGCAATTTTCAATTACAATTAAAATCTACAATTCAATCTAATTTAATTGACAAGTTTACAAAATTTACCCATCTACAATAATTTACAATGAACTTACAAGCTTAAAATTCACAATTTTGCAAAGTTTACAATTTACAACAAATGAATATTACAAAGAGTAAAAAGGAGCAGAGACCAAGATAAGGTAAAAATGGAAAAAAAAAGTTGATATCAATTG
Organism: Pseudotsuga menziesii; assembly: GCA_001517045.1. Taxonomy (NCBI): domain Eukaryota; kingdom Viridiplantae; phylum Streptophyta; class Pinopsida; order Pinales; family Pinaceae; genus Pseudotsuga; species Pseudotsuga menziesii. The sequence continues at coordinate 137,690 of LPNX010487018.1, forward strand.
CAATTGGTGGATCTAGTGAGGACGCAATAAATGTATCTGTTGTTCTTTTTATTGCATATCAATAACAAAATATGCAACATATAATGATAATGTTAGGAGAAGCAAGCTAGTCTACAATCTCTAGTCTAGTCTAGTCTAAAATACATTGGAAAAATTTACAAGTTTACAATTTACAACTTGTCTACAATGTAACATGTAAGTTAGAACTTTGCACAAATAGTGTGATATACATGTATTTGCATAAATACAGCCAAAAAAAGTTACATAGACAAAATTGAGATTCCATAACATGGTCATAAGACATTGTTGGTATTCCTAGGTATAGGTGAACGCACATAGAGTATATGTGAATGCACATACTCGCATATATAAGTTTACAAAAATTACATTTAAATACAAATGATCTATATTTCAGAAGAAATTTTGATTTTCTACATTTCAAAAGCATGTCAACTATGTCAACATCAAAAGTGCCATATAAATTTCATTCATCTGACCAATGGGTTATAGGTATTGCACGTCTCCATAATACGATCATGGTCAGCTACTGACATCTTCCATATCTTTGGTTCACCCCTCTTCACATTGATTTCAGTGAGATGTATCCTAGCTGCCAGCACCAAATGACTGTACTGATAAGATATATTTTCAAGGATGAAATATTTGTAAATAATATAATCACCTTGTCTTCTCACTCTTTCAAAAAAGTGTCCCACCACAACTAGGTCACCAACCTGGTATGTGAAATCTCCATCGACATAGGGCCGCACCAACCTTCTTTTCATTTGTGCTCACTGCATAAAAAAATATGCCACATCAAGTCATTTCCCGGTGGTGCAATTACAACAAATACATCACCTACATCAAGATTTTCAAATATTAAACACATATTAAATATATATATGCATGTGTACAAGACTAGAAGTTTAAACATTCAATCAACTATTTGAAACTTGAATGCGTGAATGGCATAATAAATCCATCAATCAAATCATGTACCTTTCTTAACCAAATCAGAAACCCAATCATGATCTAGTGAAACCACTACCTCGTCAGTGTGCATCTCTTGCCACATCAGAATTGGATGTGGCCCCTTTGGATTAAGAGGGTCATATTTCCATTGTTTGACATATGCATCGTTCACGCAATGATTAACCCAGAATCCATTGGTGTCAATACAGAACTCACAGAAACACGCATACTTCCTTGTTTCAATGGAAAATAGGTTGCCCATGTCTTTACTGCGATTTGAATGTAGTTCTCTCGTACCAAGTATGGTCTCGCAATACCATGGCATGGATCTATTCACATTGCCAAGGGAAACATCCCAAAAAAACGTGCATCGAATAAAAAACNATTGAGCACTTTAGTCGAGATGCACTATGACTTGTTTGGTACCTCTAAAGTGCTTGTTTCATGCATGTACCTGTGCCATCATGTTCACCCTTTCGTGCCCTGTTTCAAAAAATCTCCAGGTGTGTCAAATTTCTGTCTCTTTGTGAAGGCGACTCAACCAATAAAAGGAGTGTGCCAATTAATGTACAATCTTTCACAAAATCAATTACTTTCCTTTTTTGTCTTGTAGCTAATTGAACCAGCCATGATTTTTCAAATTTCTCTATTGGTAGTTTACTTTTCTCTACTAAACTGGGAGAGACATAACTCACGATAGCCCTTGGTTCAATTAAAATAGAAATAGGTTTATGGTTTAGCATGCCTTCTACTTCCACCATGGAAGTCTGATATTGAACTTGCCTGTTTTCTAGCGCTGCATTGATTCTTGGCATCCCTCTCGCTAAATCACCAACCGTCATTTCTCCCTGCACAACATAAATGTTGTTGACGGTATTCTTCTTGTTATGACAGACCGATGCATAGAGAGGTCCCTGGCATTCCCAACATTTTAGTCATTCCTTACGTTTGTTATTTTTAACATAGTTACTATGATTATTTGTAAATTCTTTATTTCTTGTGACAGTAGGGTTTTGTTGTGAATTACTTTTTAAATTATTTCCTTGAAAATTTTTGTTAGGAATATTTCGTGAGTTATTATGCCCAAAATTCTTATTAGGTGTGAAACTTTTCTTTCCTGGTTCAAAATTATTAGACCTTTTTGTTTTCCAGTTTGGCATGTTCTCCCTTTTTCAGTTTTGCTCATAGCATAAATTTGCTATTTGTGTGGCCTCGTCAAGGGTTTTGGGATTATCATATTCAATTATGTCCTTAATATGAAAAGGTAAACAACTCAGAAACTGTTGTACCTTGGGTTTTTCATCAACAATATAAGTCAGATATCACAATAAGCTTAAACATTTACTATTTAACTCTTTCATACTCATGGTTCCCAACATTAGGTCATAAAATTATTTAGCTCATTCCTCGTAATATTGCTCCAATAGAAAAAATAAAAATAAAAAATTAAGTACTTTTCAAAAGTGCTATGGTTTATATTTTTCTCTTTTATGCCTTTAACTCGTTTTATGTCTTGCCACCAGATGTTAGCTTTTCCAATTAAGTTATATATTAACATCCTCACTTTTAACTGATTTGAATAATTATATATATGAAAGTACTTTTTCATTCCAGACAACCATGCTTCGGCTTCCTCTTCTTTTTCTATTTCTCCATTAAAAGTTGGTGGTTTAATATTTTTGAACTCCCTAGAAATGTTCTCATAGGGATTGTACTTCTTCTTTCTATAGTGATAATTACTCTCGCTACTATCACTAGAATACTGGAAGTTTCTTTCTATGTGAATTATCATTCATTTCAGAAGAAGAATTGCTTTCAATTTTTGAGTATGTTGACTTTGCACTCTTATGTTCATAAGACATAGTGTCAGATTCTATCTGTTATCCTTTTCTTTATTATAAAAATTTTCCAGCAATATTTTATTCAACTCCTCTTGAGCTCTTAAGATTCTCTCATTTTCTTTTTTAACGGTCTCCATTTCATTTTTTAGATCCTTAACTGTTTGTAGTAATTTATATGAGTTATTAGTTATATCTTCTTTAGCATGTTCTTTTCCAGAATTATTTTGTTCATTTAACAAAGACCTCTCTTCGAGTCCTTCCATACCTGCAAATCTAATTCAGAAAATATTATGTACAACAACATTTAAAATCATAAATCAATATCCATACTTTCTATTTACTTTTTGTTTACGTGCATTGAGCCACTTCAGGCCTAGTGTCTGAAAGTGGAATCTGATACCATATGTAACATCCCCATAAATTCACAAAAATTAAATTTTTTCTTGTGATATTAAATTCTAAATCATATTCAAAATTCCAATTTAATAATTAACTTTAGTCTAGTTTAACAGATAGATTACAACACAAGACATCAAGAGAAACTTAGGAGTTAATTCTCTTTGGTTAACTGTAACTAAAAGGCTACAGAATTTTACTTACTAACTTGTAAGTCACATGATACTACGCGTACTCAATCTATATTGATTTTCAGTCTTGAATAAAATGTATATCAAAAGTTAATGAGTTTCAAATTATTGAATTCTGATCATTGGTTTGCTTGTAAGAATGTGTATGATTCTGATGGTTATTTCTTTTCTTATTGAAGGGGGGCTTGAGGTTAGTCCGATGCTTGCTTATATTTTCTTAAAGCTAACATGGATCCGATGCTTGTACAGGATTCACTGGTAAAAACTTACTTCCAGGTTTACAATGTAAGAATCTAAGGCTCGGAAGACTAAACAAGTAAGTTAGTAAATATCTTTAATCCTTAGACTTAAGCTTCAACTACCACGGTGACTCTACTTATCTAAAACATCGAAGCGTAATAATTCCTAGGCCTATAGTAAGCACTATTTATCACACATGTGTTTAGTTGTTGTGGTGCTAGAAGCCTGAATTCATTACTATTGTGTTATAACTATGGTGCTTTAACCATGTTAATCCTAGAACTTCCTAGCCCTAAAATTATCATTATTATTTTGGCAACTATAGATTAACTATAAAATATAACCAAAACTACCATAAGCATGAAATATTAACATCATTAAAATGACAGCTAGAAACTAACTACAAATTCAATGAAACTAGCCTAGGCATATAACCAATGCATACAATAATAAGTATAACCTAGCTAGAACTTGACAATGCATACAATATCCTATCAATTTTTTTAATAATTGTAATAGTATTATGTTTTCACATTTCGCAGGGTTACAAACATGTTAAACTATATCAATGCTAGAAATATTTCAAGTGTAGTGGAATCCACGTGGTGGATGCTCACTAGAAGGATGGTTTTGTCGATAAACCCTATAGGCATTTACATTGGTGTTTTTCCCTAAAACGCATTTTGGCTTCAACAGTTTTTTGTTTTGGGAAGGAGGAGTAGGCTGACAGGCCCTTGGCCTCCTCAAGTCTCTACAATAGTTATCATTCTTTTCTTGGCCATGACATTAGCAAGTCTGATGTCCAAGTTCTTCGCCATTATTGTTTTCTTCAAGCTCGGTGATGGCGTTAGCAAGCTCAATGCTATGATTTTTTTCCATTATTGTGTCTTCGAGCTCAATGATTAAGCTGGTAAGTCGTAACAAAAATTCCTTCAAGCATTCTTCTCTTTTCTTTGTTTAAAACTTCATCTAATTATAAAATATTTCTAAGCTATTGTTTGTTTGATGGTAGGTGAAGAATCTTGGTAATGCAAAGACGAATGTTGAAGGTGTTTGCTTGAGCTGAAGGGTGTGAGTGAGGAAGGCTCGGTAAGCCTCGGTCCCAACCTTGGGTACCCTTTGTTGATTGTGTTTGTGGTGATACCGATGGTGCTTGTGGATTATTACTACAGTGTTCAAAATTTACTTGTGGTAAATTGTTGCTTGCTTTTGGGAAGGAAATGGTGGAGGCCGTACTTAGTGATAACCCTTAGGGTTCACATGTGAGCTGCGGATCTTGTAAAAAACGTTTGAGGGTAAATGTAAAATTGTTCCAAGGTTTTAATTTTTTTTTGCTTAATACTGTAAATACATTGTTTGGAAGCTTCCTTGGCCTTTTTCTCAACCGTCGTAACTCTTTCGTGGCTACAAATCTGTTAAGGCATTTTGGTTTTATGAGATGAACCATGTGGCGACTGTATTAGTTAAATTATTGATAAAATGAAGACTCTATTTATAGTTCTTTTGTTTTTAAAAGGGAAGATCTTACGTTCATAGTGTAAATACCTGTTTAGCATGCATTTTTAGTTGCACAGTACGTTAAGATCAGTAAATGTTTTTCTTTTGCTATGACAATAATTGGTTATAAATTAATCTTCGTATCTGAATTCGTTAAGCGATTGGAAAAATAGTTGTTTGAAATTCTATTTTTCACAACTGTACTGTAAAGGATTATCCTAGGATTTTGTTTTTAATAAACAGTTTGGATATTTAGGTTATCTTCATAACTTCGATTTTTGGTATAAACAATTGTTAAATTATGATAGTTTGCCTCTTAGTATGGAAGAGCTGGAAATCCATCCTTTTTCATAAATAGATTCTGTAATGGATATGAAAGTTTATATTAATAGAGTAGGGTTTACAAAAACACTTTATAATTAATAATAATAGAGTTATATTGATTATTTACAACTTGGTTTACTAGGCAGTTACTTTTATGTACTATAATACAATAGGTATTATAATTGTAACCAACATCAGTGTTTTGAGTGAACATCGTGACCTTCTGTGCTAGATGTTTAAACAGAACATTTTGAGGTTAGTAATAAAGTTAAAATAGCTGGTAAATCATTTAACTGTGCATTATTTACTATAATGTGATTAGAGTAACATTGTCTATATTTTTAGGTTTTAAAGTATTAAAGTAAAGAAAGGTTTTTCTTTACTAAGTGTGAATTATTAGATTGTATTACAGTAATTATTATTATATCATAATACACATATTTTTATAACTGTGTGACAAAATCTTGCTATGAAAGACTCTATGTAAAAAGTTCTCAGAGGATTTTGTATAACAATTTAAGTCCTAGAAATGGAATTATTATGATAAATAGCTAGAAAATATAACATTAAAAATCTTCCAATGTTAAAACAGTTACTTGAAGATATTGTTGGTAACTTATCAAAAGAAAAGATTGTTGATTCATTTCTATGTAAACTCTACAAATCGATAATAGTTCAGATCATTTTATCCATGTATAATCATTCCTATCTACAGCTAAACAATCCTTATGTACTACAGTACGTCATCGTAAGATGAGTGGAAAAATACATAAAGGAAATTTACTCATTAACCAATCATTTTTAATTCTAGACTCATTTATTCTGATAATCATATACAAGTAAACTTTCCTGAATAAATTGCAGACTTAATCATTCTACTAACATATTCAAAGTATCTAACTAATAATAGAAAAACTAAACATGACTGCTTTCATTCCAGTAATTTTCTTGAACTGAATAAATAAGATAACACCAGGGAACTGGGTAATTTGTAGAAGAGACAAACAGCCCAAGGAGCTTGTTCCACCCAATATTTTCCTGAAGATGTCTCAATTTCTTGTCTTAGGACCCCCAAGCCTATCCACTAATCCACTAGGATGAATGTACTGGGTGAAGAAAATGGGATTAAATACCCCTACAACTCAACAGTAATACTTAAAAACAATACTTCTACCCTGAACAATATATAACTCAACTATGTGGCTGAACTAGTTCTGAATGCAGTCTTATTCACTCAATCCACTTCTAACTTTCCCCTCATCGAATCGCTTGTGCTCCTTTCTCAACTTAAGAAATTTCACAAGGTAATCATTCCACCACCTCTTGCTGAATTCGATGGATAGATATATGCATGCATAGGTATTTTTGTTAGTTTTTTAATTAATGAGCCATCTGTTCTGTTCCACTTTCTTGGGGACCATGACCACAAAATTAGGGAATTTTTTCCTCTGCAACAACTAGAAGTGATTGAGGATGCTACCATGTGTCAGTTTGCTCTCACCCCAGTCTATTCCTCATAGTGGGTCAGTAGACACTCATTCAACAACCTTCTTAGGATATTTGTCTCATCTTTTATTTATTAAATAATAAAATATTCAACATAATTAATTATAGTCATCCTTGACCCCACTTGGTCAATAGTCATAAACTTTACAATAAAAGTAAAATATAATGTTTTCTTAAGCATAAAATGTTATTGAAATTGGGTTACGTGACAATATGTATGGTTTTCCACAATGGTCCTGCTTGTAATATCTTGTGCATGGTTTCCTTTCCTACGTAGTGTCCTCCTGTGACATCGACATGTGCTTCACTCATTACCCAACGTCGCTCATGGTCGAAAACAAATCATCATAGTATTTCATCCATGCCTAGTTTGTATAAGTGTCCAGCAATCAACGTATAATCAGAATCTCTGACAACCAAATGTTTCTTTTGGTTAGTGGAGAATCTTTCAGGTGCATAGCATGTGCTAAGGAGATGGATGATAGCATTAAACTCTGAATTCTGATCATCCATCATGTGGATTGCAAATTGTTACGCATCAAGCAAGTTATCCTCCATACTGGTCTGTTCTTCGTCACTTTCTATCAATGATAGGTGGTCTGGCCCGACATTGAGTCAACCAGGTTTAAGTACGACCTCAAAGTCAAACTCTTGAAACAGGAGGAGCTATCGACAGATCTCCCCCCCCCAACTATGGCTTGTTGACCAGGTACTTCAATGCCGAATGGTCAGTGTAGATTTTGAAGTGTCCACCTAACAAGTAATGTCGAAAAGTTTGCAGCACATAGACCATAGTGTTGGCTTCTCTCTCTGTTGTGGTGTAATTCTTCTCTTCCGCTGACACTTTTCTGCTAGCAAAAGCAATAGGGTGGTTAAGAAAACCGTCTCCTAGCTCTGTCAAGACAATGTCGAGTGCAACAAATAATGCGTCGGCATTAACATGGAAGTCTTTCTTCCATTTCGAGAATACAAGTATTGTTGCAGTGGCCATCTTGTTCTTTAATTTATCCAGGATTTCCTAGAAAGGTTCCAGCCACTTAAACTTGGCATCTTTCTTCAACAGCCTCTCCATGGGTGTGATGATCTCTGCATATCCTCTAATGATTTTTTTGTAATAGCCCGTGTGTCCTAGCATTGATCTAAGTTGTGTGGCTGATGTGGGTGGTGGTAAGTCAAGGATAATCACAACTTTTGTTAGGTAGACCAAAATTCCATCACGACATACAACATGACCCAACATCACACCAAATGGTGCGTAGAAAATACATTTCTTAGAATTAAGTGCGATCTGATACTAGCGACAGCGTCCCAACATCATGAGAAAACTCTCAATATGGTCTCTTACTAGACCAAACACAGTCCAATCATCAAAGTAGAGCTCAAGAAATTTATGAATGAAATTTATGAATGAAATCTATGAAAGCAGAAACTACTATTCTAGAAAAAATAGCAGGTGCATTCTTGAGTCCAAAGGGCATTACCATATACTGGTAGCATCCCCATTCTATGAGGAAGGGAATTATCGTATACTAGTAGCATCCCCATTCTATTATGAAGGGCATTACCGTATACTTGAAAATACTCATTCTCTGGCAACCCAATGTTTACTTTCTTGATTTTCAACAGCTTGAGGAACTGGTCGCTTGAAATACCACCTCCCTCAACCACACGTGTACCCTCTAATTCTAGTATGTTTATGTTAGTCAGATCATCATCTGGGTCTCCATCTAGATTGTAGCAAGACATCCATTGTTGAATGGTCATGCTGCACTAGTGATAATTTGTCTCCTCTACAGGGATTTCAGTTAATATCTTTTCCTTTATCGTTTGAAGCGCGGAATCAACTGTAGGTTTCTCATCGACAAATTCAAATGTGTGCATGAACTATTTAGCTACTTCTTCCCAATACTGAGTTCCTTGTCGCAACTCCATAGATGTATACCAGATTCAGGATGTCATTTCAAATGTGTGAATGAAATGATGGACCCATTCTTAAGCTGGATATTTTGCAAATGCGGTGTGACAATAATTTATGTGCTCGACAAGGTTTGACAATCCTATGTACTTGTGATTCACAATGGTGACTTCTTCACCGAATATGGCTTCCATAAATATTCTGCATTGTGGCCATTCTGATATGGACTTCTTATGTCTACCCCACCATCTGGCAAGTGTGGCTTTTAACACATGGTCTAGCGTCGACAAGCCCTGCGACTCTATGATGAGTCCTTCAAAATCATCTAGGAAGGTCGCTAGGTTAGGAAAACCTTCATAAGTGGGTAGCTCTCTTAGCTCATTCTCCACCCGTTGCACAAACCTTATAACTTGGGCACATCTCCTCATAGAGACCTCATGTAATTGGTTTTTCCAATTATCCAAGGCCTTCCCTGAGTCGGATGTGCATGAAATAACACTCTTCCAGCTCAAGTTTCCATCTGTGGTCGGGTTGATGTAATCGTCTTGCATGGCAGTGACATTGTAAATATGATCAAGATAGTCTCCATGTCCCTCGTTGTAAACAGGCTCGACATATCTTTTTCCCTCCAATGCATCAATGGGAGACACTACCCTCATCTCATCATCCTCGAATGAGAGAATCTTCTTCTTGAAATTGATAATAGTCTGATTATCTATGGCCCAATATATCCCCAGCAGCACGGGATATGGGTTTTTGTCATTGACGATGTTAATGAATTCAAATTCTGCAAATGTGCACAACCCTTCAATGTAAAAAGGGACCTAACTCAACGTCCCAATTGGTAGGACATTTTTCTGATTTGCAAGCCGCAACTAGACAAGGGACCAATCCAAGTGCAGCTTTTCCATACTCTCCCAGGTCTGTCATGTCAAAATATTGACGTTTGATCCAGGATCTAATATGATGTAATCCACGTCGTAGTCTCCTATCTGCGTAGCCTATTCTTAACTTGTGCCCAGTTTTGAACTTTTTCTTGACATGGTTAAGCTTATGGCTAGGTCACAGCTCTTCTGGAGTTTCTTCTATCATTTCTCATAGGTCTGTGGCGTCATCTTTATCTAGGATTAGCGCTAAGAAACTTGACAGAAACGACTTGAGCTTAGTAACCTTTTTTAGGATCTGCTTCTGGAATAGCTGCTAAAAGCGTTCAGGAATATCCCTTACTTATCCTAATGATGATGGTTGTTCTTGATCCACGAACTCTGGTTGCACGTCCAAAAATACTTGCTTTTATTTTTGAATGCTGAATGGTACTTTCTTTTGTGCTGCAGGTCACACCTATGGTTGCAGTTGTTCCTGTGATACATCTTGATCAGCTCCAGTCATAGCACCTCCTCGTGTTATGATAGCAACGCTTAGATCTCTTGGTTTAGCAGAAATCATCTAAACATTAAGGTTAGGATTTGGATTCAGGTTCTGCGTAGGGTTAGGGCCTCTGATGATCCTATCCTGCCACTTTAAAATCAATTGAGGACATTACTCGACATTATGGTCCTGTCCTTTACAATATGAACATGTGTTTGCAGGCTCCTAGAAATATCTGGCATAGTGACCCAGTTGTCCACAATTATAGCATGTAAGCTGACCTCTTCCTCTTCCATGTCCTCCTCCTCCTCTTCCTCTAAATTTTCCACCGCCCCTTCCCTGTGGGTTTTGTTGCTGAGGTGGGTATTGGTTCTGTTCGTATGGCAACTGATATTGGTTCTATGGTGCATACCATTTTTGAGGCACATACTACGGTTGATATGGGTTCTGATACGTATTAGGTGGGAAATGTGCAGGATAATAGGATTCTTTCTCCTATTCAGTCGGAGCCTGCCCCTCGTTCTTCATCAAGTAGGTGTCAACTGTATTTTTCTTGAGGAGATGGTATGCTTTGCACTCCTTCTCTTCATGGCCTACTCATTTACAAAATTTATAGAAGAGGTTTGTTGGGGTACTTACAACTTTTTTCAAGTATAGACACTCCTCATCACAATGTCCTCTATATTGGCATATGCGGCACTAGGATATTCCATGGGAACTTAATGGGTTTGGCACACCCGATGCTATATAGTTCATGTAGGTTGGACAATTATTCTTGGTGTGTCCATCTGTTCTGCATTTTGTACACCATAATTCTTCTTATGCTTCCTTTCCCTTCTTGATTTCTTGAAGTTGTCTCATCAAATTATCCAGCTGCGACTGAATCTACACCATTCCTATGGCACCATCGCTGATCGGAAAAGCTTCCAAATTCATTTTCAATTCTAGCGCTTATGTCTGCGATTCAATATTTTGTTGCATCAATGGGCCTCATATGCGTGGTAATAGTAAAACAATAAACCACTCTTTATGTTGCACATCTGACATCTAGAAAATTACTTTTTCCATCAAGGTTTTAAACCGCTGGTCAAATTCCCATACTGACTCTTCCAATTATTATTTTATCTATTTTATCTCACTGATACACTATGACTCTGATCCATGTTTTCTAAACTTAGAAATAATCGAAAGTCGTATCTCTTCTAGGGTTTTATGTGGTGCTCTTGGAGGTACTACGTAGAAACTCATAAACCAATCCAATGCACGACCCCTCAGAGTTGTAATCATCTGCTCTTTCCTTAGGTCCGCATTGTGAACTAGGCAAACCATCCAAACAGCCTCACAGAGGAACCAATGCTGCTCTGGTTCCTCCGCTAGATTCCCATTGAATGTGGATAGTCTAATAACTTCCCCAGCCATTAAGTTGGCACTGGGGTTATTTGATGGGTTTATGTTAATGTATTTGTAACTTCATAATGTATTTCATCCGTATATCCTATGTATTCTACCCCGATGTTTATTTTGGGGTGTGTCTGTAATGTACTTGAGTCATGTCATGCCCCAATGTTCCTATTGGGAGGTTCTATAATGTAAAAAAGTCATGTCAAGTCATTGTGGGTAACCCTCCTATTGATCAAGGGTTAAAGTCCACGCAGTTCCGAGGCACTAGGGTTAATAGACTCTCCTAGAGAAGTTGTCCCTAGTAGGTTATTTTCAAGTCAGAAATTAGTATAAATAGAGAGTGAGTCTCTCTATTTATCACACACTCACTCACACTCAGTTGTAGTGCATAACTGAGGAAGAAGAAGCTACTGGGGCTAGGAAGAAAGAGGCTATTGCTGTCAGGATATCATCTTATTGTTTTGGGGTTTTACTTTTGATGCTGATTCTATCTTTGAGGAAGTTGCGGGGTTTTCTCCATTTATGGTTTCCCCAAGTAAAAACACTATGTTCATTGTCTCTTATGTTTGATTGTTGTGCTTTTTATTCTCTCAGTTAAATATCCTAATATAATGCTAGCTTAATGTTAAAAATCTAACATGGTATCAGAGCTAACCTGAGAAGAAGACACTATGCAGCTACGGAAACTAGGGATTCCTACTTTGTGGAACTCTCTTCACATATTTTTAGCAAAATAAGGATGGACTAACTCTCCTCCCTTGGGCGCATCTTTCTATCGAAGCAGAATCAGATTCTAAGCTTTTTGAGCTTTGGACCTGACATTGTTGTTGGAAATTAGGGCTTTCCACAGAAGTGGAATTTTTGAGTGAGCCCAGGCCTGGATTGATATCCTCCTCAAAATCGAAGTTTAGAGATCAAGATCAAAGCATTTGGTTGGACAGAACTCCAGAAAAATAAAACCCTAATCTGTTCCTGAACCAGCACTGTAGAAAGTCGGCTCCAAATCTAGATCCGACATATTGACGTAGTAAGATCTATATCTTTTGTATTTTCATTTGAGTTTCTCAGTTAAGATGTCTCATCATACCAAGCTTGATGAAAATCTTGAGGGAGCTGACAACTTTCGATCCTGGAAGTATAGGATCTCCCTGGTCCTAGAAGAAAATGAGTTGGACTCCTATATCAATGAGGAGGTTCCAGTTCTAGAGGGAGATGAAGCTAAGGCCTTACACAAGAATAATTTGGTTATGGAAAAGAGGATTATTGCTGATTCAATTAAGGATCACCTCATACCATAGGTGTCCTCCCTAAAGACACATAAATCTATGTTTGATGACCTAACCAAATTGTTTGAAGGGGAGAACATAAACCGGAAGATGACTCTGAGAAACCAACTGAAGAATGTAAAGATATAGAATGCAGAGACCATCCAGTCTTACTTTACAAGGGTCTCTCAGATCAAGGAACAACTGGAAGCAGTAGATGAAGAAGTGGAGAATATAGAGATTTTAATGACCACCTTGAATGGTCTCCCTAGATAATGGGACTCCTTTATTCAAGGAATCTGTGCCAGAAAGAATTTAGTCAAGTTCAGCAGACTATGGGAAGAATTATCTCAAGAAGAAGCTCGGATAGCAACACAAGAAGAAAAGATGGGAAGTGAAGATCAAGCTCTCACAGTTCAATCCAAGAAAAGCAGAAGAAGCTCTCATCACTCCAGAGGTAAGAACTTCCAGGAAAGAGATAACACTAGAAAATATTTATCTAAATTAAGATGCTATACATGTGATGAAAGAGGACACTTTGCCAAAGACTGCTCTAGAAACAAGATTAACTCCCATAAGAAGAAGGGAAATAATAGAAGACATCATTCTCATGCTACAGAGGATGATGAACCTTCCACAAAGAGAATCAGACAAGAAAGTGATGATTCTTCAAGTGATGAAGAATATTTGCTGATGTTCTCTCTCACGAGAACTATCTCACACGGAATCAATGATTAGCTTATAGACAGTGGTGCTTCCAAATATATTATGGGATTCAAAGAATGCTTTGTGAAGCTATCTGAACATGCCTCACCTCACAAGGTGAAACTTGGGGATGACTACCAGTATCCAATAAAAGGTAGTGGGGAATCCTCTTATAAGCTAGACTCTGGAAAGTCTATGAAGATGCAAGATGTATTGTTTGTACCAAGACTAAAGAAGAACCTCCTCTCCATATCTACATTAGATGCAAAAGGCATGAGGGTTGCATTTGTCTATGGCCAAATTCTCATGTGGGAATAGGGAAAGACTTTTGATGATGCAGTAGTGATTGGGGAACAAGAGGGAGGTCTATACAAATTGAAGGGACATCCAGAACAAGCTTTAGTCCATGACATAGTAGAGCCAAATGAACTTTGGCATAGAAGGCTTGCACATGTGCACTATAGAGCACTACCACTTGCAAGCAAAGTTGTTGAAGGTTTTCCAGAAATTCAAGCAAAACATGATGGAGTCTGCAAAGGATGTGTGAAAGGAAATAACTCAGAGAATACATTTCCAAGTAGCAAGAGCAAGGCAAAAGGAATCTTGGAAATCAACTACTCCGATGTATGCAGTCCAATGCCATCAATTTCATTAAGTGGGTATGTATACTATGTTTATTTTATTGATGACTTTTATAGGAAGACATGGATTTACTTCATGAAGAACAAAGATGAAGTATTCAGAAAGTTCAAGGAATTCAAAGCCTTGATCGAGAACCACACAGAAAAGAAGATCAAGACCTTTCGATCAGATAATGGTGGAGAATTCACTTCAAATGAATTCAAAGCATTATGCAAAGATTCAGGGATTAAGAGGGATTTAAATACTCCATATAATCCACAACAGAATGGGGTTATAGAAAGGAATAATAGAACGATCATGGAAGCTGCAAGAGATATGCCTCATGATCAAATATCTTCCCATGCATCTATGGGCAGAAGCTTTCAGAACAATGGTGTATGTACAGAACCGTACTCTACATAGAGTACTCGAGAAAAAAACACCTGAAGAATTCTTTTCCGGCAAGAAATCAGAAGTCAGCCATCTCAAAATATTCAGTTGTCCAGTGTACATACACATTCCAAAAGAAAAGAGGACAAAGTTAGATCCTTCAGGAAAGAAGGGTATATTTGTGGGATACTCTAAAAGCTTGAAGGCTTACATAATATACTTCCTAGGATTCAAGAAGATTGATATCAGCAAGGATGTAACATTTGACGAAGACTCAGCCTACAACAAATCTAGAAAAAGACCTACTGAAGAACCTAAAGAAACAGAAGCACCCAGAATTCATGACACAACCATGAGTGAAGAATATCAAGAAGATTGGGAAATAGAAGAACCTTAAGAACCTATAGATCCACCTCAAGGGAAGAATCCTCATAAGAGGAAACCTGCTTGGGTACGAGAAGCTATTCAAGGTGCGGAAAGATATGGGGCTCCAGAATAGAATCACAGAGAAAGAAAGAAAACCAGGTCTTTCTCTAGTTATGTATCCTTATTATGTGATTTCATCAATAAATAAACTTCCAATTATGAATAATCGGCAGAAAGGAAAGAATGGAAGGATGCTATGATCTAAGAGTATCAATCGATCATGAAGAATGATGTTTGGGATGTTATCCCAAGACTAGAAGGGAAGTTTGTTGTAACTTCCAAATGGATCTACAAGATCAAGCATGATGCATATGGTAGCATAGAAAATTATAAAGCAAGATTTGTGGCTCGTGGCTTCTCCCAGAAAGAGGGGATAGATTATGAAGAAACTTTTGCACCTGTAGCTAGATACACTTCCATCAAATTCGTACTTTCTCTGGCTGCAGTGATGAAATGGAAGATACACCAGATGGATGTCAAGACTGCTTTGTTGAATGGTGTAGTAGAAGAGGAAGTGTATGTGGAGCAGCCACTCAGTTTTGAGACACATGATAGGGATACTCATGTGTGTAGATTGAAGAAAGCCCTCTATGGTTTGAAATAGGAACCCAGGACATGGTACGGCAGAATTGACAGCTTTCTATCTAGTTTGGGCTTTACCAAGAGTAAAGCAGATTCCATCATTTACTACAAGGTTGAAGATGGCAACCCAGTGATGCTTCTACTATATGTAGATGATCTATTTGTAACAGGTATGGATGGGTTGATCACTAATACGAAGAGGAAGCTTTCTGCTGAGTTCGAGATGAAGGACTTGGGTATGATGCATTATTTTCTAGGCATGTAGGCATGGTAGAATGTAGATGGAATTTCTATGGGACAAGGGAAATATACACTAGAGATCCTCAAGGGATTTGGGATGATGGACTGCAAGGCCATGACCACACCTATGGCATCAAACCTGAAGCTATTGAGTGATGCTTCATTAGAAGCGATTGATTCTATGATGTATCATCAGATGATTGGGTCCTTGATGTACCTAATGAACACAAGACCAGATATTTGCTTTGTTGTGAACACCTTGAGCCAGTTCCTGACAGATCCGAGACATGTTCACTTGATTGCTGCAAAGCATATTTTGAGGTACCTAAAGGGTACAGTTGATTATGGGCTCAAGTATGAGGTGAATTAGAAGATTAACCTGGAGGGTTATGTTGATTCAGATTGGGTAGGAAGTGCCATCGATAGGAAGAGCACTTCAGGGTGTTTCTTCAGTATGGGATCAGGTGTGATCTCGTGGTTTAGCAGGAAGCAATCCTATGTGGCACTGAGTATAGTTGAAGTAGAGTATGTCGCAACTTGTTCATCTAGTTGTGAGGTAATATGGCTGAGGAAGCTACTATCTGATTTATTTGATCTCCAGTTGGATGCTACTTGTATATATTGTGACAACCAGAGTTGTGTGAAGTTGTCGAAGAACCCGGTGTTTCATGACAAGTCGAAGCATATCGAGATCAAGTATCACTATATCAGGGATATGGCATAGAGAGGAGCAGTGAAGCTCTAGTATGTTGTGAGGGACGAACAAATAGCTGATGTGTTGATGAAGCCATTAGCCAAAGTGAAGTTTGAGTACTTCAGGGAGAAGCTTGGTGTTCTCCAGATCAAGGTTCCTTCCAAGGGGAAGTGATGAGTCCATGAGCCATTCTGACATGGTGAGAGGATTGGTTCCTTCCATGGTCAGATGTAAGGGCTGAGCCATTCTGCCATGGTGAGAGGACTGGTTCCTTTAATGTCAGATATGAGTGCTAAGCCATTCTGATGTGACTATAGGATTGGTTCCTACATGATTAGATATAAGTGTTGAATTCCATTCTTGGAAGTGTCTTGGAATGGAGACACCTAGTCATTTACTTGCAATACTCAGTCTGGGGCTGAGGGCCATTCTGATGTGATTGAGGGATGTGTTCCCACATGATCATATATAAGTGCAGGGCCATTTTGATGTGATTGAGGGATGTGTTCCCACTTGATCAGATATAAGGGTTGATGCCATTCCCTAAGAGAATGGAGGCACCTGGTTAGTTACCAAGAACCCTCAACCTGGGGTTGAGAGCCTCTCTAGCAAGGTTGCAGGATGTGTTCCCTCATGGCTGGATGTAAGTGCAGAGCCTTTCTAGCAAGATTACAGGATGTGTTCCCGCATGGCTAGATGTAAGTGAAAATCCTTTCTAGCAAGGTTATAGGATGTGTTCCCGCATGGATGGATGTAAGTGCAGAGCCTTTCTAGCAAGGTTGCACGATGTGTTCCCGCATGGCTGGATGTAAGTGCAGAGCCTTTCTAGCAAGGTTGCAGGATGTGTTCCCTCATGGCTGGATGTAAGTGCAGAGCCTTTCTAGCAAGATTGCAGGATGTGTTCCCGCATGGCTAGATGTAAGTGAAAATCCTTTCTAGCAAGGTTATAGGATGTGTTCCCGCATGGATGGATGTAAGTGCAGAGCCTTTCTAGCAAGGTTGCACGATGTGTTCCCGCATGGCTGGATGTAAGTGCAGAGCCTTTCTAGCAAGGTTGCAGGATGTGTTCCCACATAGCTAGATGTAAGTGCAAGGCCCTTCTAGCATGGTTGCAGGATGTGTTCCTGCATGGCTAGATATAAGGGCTGAGCCTTTTCGATAGGGTTGTGGGATGTGTTCCCGCATGTTCGAATGTGAGTGCTGGGCCTTTCTGACATGGTTGTGGGATGTGTTCCTGCATGGTCAGATGTGAGTGTTGGGCGTGCCTTTCTGACATGGTGTTTGATGTGTTCCTCTCATGGTCAAATGTAAGTGCTAAACAAGACATTCTGACTTAGGGTCAGATATAAGCACTGAAGAATACCTACATGGAGGCTAGGCCTACAACCATCATGAAAAATGGCTAGCTCTGTAGAACTTCCTGTGATGAGAAGAATCATGAGATAGCACCCGTTATGATGATCCAGTGATTATGATCCAGCAGTGATGATCTAGATCTAGTGATGATGTTCTAGTGATGAACCAGATCCAGTGATGATATTCCAATGATGATCCAGATCGAGCAATGATCCAGATCCAAAAATGAAGATGACTTGAAGATGAAGATAACTTGAAGGTGAAGATGACTTGAAGATGAATACAACTTGAATATGTCAAGGACTCGAGGATGATCCAGATGATACAGAGAAGAAGACTTGTGCTGATAAATTGTGTCGAGAGAATACCTTCCTAGTTAAGACGGATTGTTAATGTATTTGTAACTTCAGAATGTATTTCATCCGTATATCCTATGTATTGTACCCCGATGTTTATTCTGGGATGTGTCTGTAATGTACTTCAGTCATGTCATGCCTCTATGTTCCTATCGGGAGGTTCTATAATGTAAACAAGTCATGTCAAGTCATTGTGGGTAACCCTCGTATTAATCAAGGGTTAAACTCCCCGCAGTTTCGGGGCACTAGGGTTATTAGAATCTCCTAGAGAAGTCGTCCCTAGTAGGTTATTGTCAACTCAAGAATTAGTATAAATAGAGAGTGAGTCTCTCTATTTATCACACACTCACTCACACTCAATTGTAGCGCATAGCTGAGGAAGAAGAAGCTACTGGGGCTAGGAAGAAAGATGCTACTGTTGTCAAGAGATCATCTTACTGTTTTGGGGTTTTACTTTTGGTGCTAATTCTATCTCTGAGGAAGTTGCGGGGTTTTCTCCATTTATGGTTTCCCTGAGGAAAAACATTGTGTTCATTATCTCTTGTGTTTTATTATTGTGCTTGTTATTCTCTCAGTTAAAGATCCTAATATAATGCTAGCTTAATGTTAAAAATCTAACAATTTGGTGGAGGTGTACCTTCCTGCGCGCTAGTCACAGTACTAGTACTATCAATATCAACAACTATTTCAGGAGATGAGGCTCTAGACATTACCTTTGGCGATACTCCAGGTGTGATGTAGTCATGCCCTAATATTGGTGTCTCCACAGGCTCTTCAGATTCCTCTATCCCTTATGAAATCAGGATGTAGTTCTCCTCTTCATGATAAGACCCTTCATCTAGCTGTGAATGAAGTTCATTCTCACTTTCCTCAAACAGACTAGGATCTCATCGACCTTCCTCTGTCTTTCTTATTTTCCCTAATCCGGATATCCTTCCACTCCTTAGGACTCCAGCTTCTAGATCAGGTTCTGTACTCCCTTGGAACATCTCAACTCACAATTTCCCATTTTCTCTACAGATAGTTCATGACATATCCCTTCTACTCGGATATGCGGCTTAACTACTCAACTGCAAGATGCCTTTCTCATAAACTAGAATATGTATCTATGTGCCGATAGATAATAAATACCTTCTTCGCGGTCCTTGGAAAAAATTTCTTTCAGCCTCACTATATGAGGTTATAGTGTCTACTGCAAACTCAGTTATATATCCTTATAAAATACAGTCAACCCAAAAGTCAACAGCTCTAGAGATGGTGTTACTTATATTGGTTATCTCGCAAACCAACTGATCACTCCACTCAACCACTTCTCTTCTCTGGAAATTTGTTTGCCTAGTCACCAATATTGACAACCACTTGTGCAGCACAATAGGGAACTATGAAAAGAAGATCTCGTGAATGTCAAAATATATGTACTCGTCCACCAAGTTTTCTATGCTCAACCGTGATCCTGCGCTCTCCTTTTGTGCAAAGGCTAGCATCTTAGACTCCATCCATCCCTCTATTTTGTTCTTTGTTGGATTCCACAACATTTCCCTCGACTCAAATGATTATAGGTCCCGAAAATGGAACCATTTTTTGGCCTCTTTCTCCTTCTTGTCTCAACCTGCAGTTCAACAACAACACAATACCAACAAGACACCAAAAGATATCGGCCCAACAGAGCAATCTTAGTCAGCAACATCTGCGAGGCAGGCGCAGTCTCACCCGAGATATCTTGATGTGTAACTACCAGAACCATGTTTTCGCAGTTGGTGATGGATTATAGTCCCTTGGTGCATGTCCAAAGTGCTCGACATAGATAGGAGGATGGAGTCTATGGATGTGTGACAGACACGCAATGACATGTCATAATCTATGTGCAACACAACCTTGTCCTTAACCACTTAACAACTAGTGCAACTATGCGACGCAACTGATTCCTTGGAAATAATGAATAGTGTGTGACTTAGATCATAACTTAGCAGATTAACCATGAAATCATACATAACATGTCAACAATTCTTATCATTTATTAATTCCTTAACTGATTAGTAATATTGCGACATACATTCAACAATAACTGTAACAATATAAAGTAAGAAAGCATTCACATAACACCCAATATCCATAGCATTCATTCATTCTAAACGGGAAATAACATGGAAACCCATTTGGGAAAAACCACCAAGGTACTTTTCATCTGGCATGAGAATTATAGGTAGCACATTGCAGTCTGTGGCTTGCAAACGGTTCTTAAGATATGTTTATCTGACTCAATATTCTTGCTCTCATGCTCTCTGGTTTATTCTTCTATCTAATCCTTTTGATCCACACACATCTTGGATCAACTCTTCTAATTTACTATCTATGCACTTAGCTGCAGATTGCTTCTACTACTAGTGGTCTACGCACTCAACTTCAATATCAGCAGCTCAACAGCCTTCTACTATACTCCTTTTCTAAGTCAACAATAAACTACTACACTGAATCTAACTTACTGAACAAAACAAAAGCTAATTCACCCAACAAACCCTTATACAAAGAGGGTTCTTACTACTTATAGCATTTTCAAAACTGTGCAAGGTCAACTAAGTACTACTCTGTTATTACAGACTCAAGTGGCTTACAAAATATTTTCAATTACATTAAATGTTGGACTAAACCTAGCCACGAAATTCATGTATGATATTAACCACATCCATAACTAGCCACGGAAACATCTTTTAGCCTTTTGTACTGGTCATAACTAGCCACAAACCTGTCCTTGGTCTTCCGTCGGTTTGTCCTTCCACTGGTTTGTACTTGTTCTAATTTAAGTCTTCTACTTTCCTCTTCCACCTACTTGGATATTCCTTTCCTCATCACAGTTATCCTCGTCATAGCTATCCTATGCCTTCTTTTCCTCCATCACGCGCCCACTTTTCCTCTTGCGCTTGGGTGCTGGATTCTTCCTTGTGCACCTTTCCTAGCCCAACACCTTTCTCTTACATCTAGTTGGCTGAGCAGATCCTTCTCCTTCTCTTTCATCTCCATGTCCCATCAAGTTTCCATACCTTTCTGATGGATGAGGTCAATGTCCTTAATGAGTCTCTTTTTATCCTCAAATATGTTACTAAAGTCCTCTTTGTTCCACGTACGTATATTGGCTTTTAGGGCCTTGAGTTTTTGTCGGAAGTTGTACATTCTTTTCCCCCCAGGGGAGGCCATCACTTGCCACCACTATTCCACGAGGCCCCTAAAGTCCTTATGTTCCAGCCAGAATTGTCAAAGTGAAAGGGTTTTCTCAGGAGGGTATTCGACCAATCCCAGTTGACACTGATTGGCCAATGATCAAAGTCCACTGCTGGGAGAACACTTGCCCTGATCTCCCCAGTCCCCCCAAAAAATATTCTCTCACACAAGGAATATTTCAATCTGGGAGGCTTCGAGGTTCTCCCCATCTTGCCTATTATTCCAAGCGAACCACCCATCTCCTATTTCCAAATCCACTAGGGGGTTGTGGGCCAACAACCCCCTGAATTCTTCTTGGTGTTTTTTTATAACCCTCCGAGCCCTCTTATTTTCCATAAGAGAATTGATCAAGTTAAAATACCCCCCTATGATCCAGTTCCCCTAATGGGTCAATGCACTCATCCAGTGTAGAACGTAGAGGAAGGCATGTTTCTGAGGGAAAGCACTCGGCCCAAATACATTGATAAAGTCCCTGTTATCCTCAATCCTAGAAACTTAAATTCTACTATCAACAAGAAATGATTGGCCCACCACTAAGAAGGGTTGACAGTACTTAGGTTCCATAGCACCACCATACTCCCTACCATTTTGTATGCATTCGTTGCCATGACCCTGTTTCCTTTCTAGATCCTTGTCCAAGTTTCTTCAAGGATTCAAAACTACATTTAGTCTCTTGTAGAAATAGAATGTCTGGTCTTTCTTGCGTAACCTTCCTAGCCAAGTTTTTAATCTTTCTCGGGTGGTTACACCCCCTAATATTCCAAGAAACTATCTTTATTGGGTAACCTTACTAACCTCAGAGAAGGCCTCCCTTATCGTTGGGTACTGGACTGATTCAATTATCTTGACCCCAATTGTTGCGATCCTCTGCTTGTTCATCTTTCAGCCTCTTTTCATATCCTCCTCCAGAGATTTCCTCTTGCTCCTCTTTTGAGTCTGTGAATTGATCCCTAGAGCCTGATGAGATATGGATTGGATTATGGCCTCCTTGAGAAGTTCCAGATGCTCACAAGAGACATAACCCTTACCTGCCTTCTCACATTCCTTTTCAAGCACATCCAGATCTAGTTCTCCTAATTCCATTTCCTTTGCCTCATCTTATTCCATGACATCAGTCTGAATATTAAAATCGGTTCCACTTGTGAGCTCCTCTACCTCAACTTCCATAGATTTGGCCATGACATCTTCCCTAGTCTGTTGTTTCCCTAAGTCCTTTTTCGCTAAGATCTTAAAGGGGTTGGAGCTTGTAGGGACCTTCCCTGGTGTCTCCTTGCGGGGTTTTCCCCACTGCTACTGTTTCCTCTTGGCCTACTCTTAACATGCGTGAATCCCTCATTGTCATGCTTATCATCCCCTTCGTGACTTGAGGCTATATGCTCTTGGGCCCCTTTTGGCCAGTTTCTCCCAAAATGGTCATATTCATGACAGATCCTATAGAGAAATGGAATTTGCTCATAGTCAATCTATTGGATCCATTCCTTGTCCTTGGAGTTCAAGCTTACTTCCTCCGGGAGGTCCTTAGATAAGTCCATATAGACGTAGATGCAAGCATAAGCCATATACCTCTCATTGTTGGTTTGCTCGGCTACCTTCATGAATTCCCCTACCGAATTACCAATGTCTCGCAGAATCTTTGTATCCTAGTACTCACCTCAGAGGCCAACCCAATGGATCCACACCGGGGTGACTTTCATATCCTTAGTTTCTGGTTTGAATCACTCCTTCCAGGGTCTTAGGTAGAGCCATAGCAAGAAAAAGAAGTAAGACCCGCCCTCCCTGACTCTGCCCCTATCCTCCTGGTTGAAAATGACTATGGTTAAAAACCCCTTTACCCCCAGCTGAAGATCATAATGACCTTTAGGTTTCCAAGTGCCCTGGATCCACCGTACTAGATCCCTTTCTCTAGGCCAAACCCCCACTAATTTCCCTATGAGGGCCTTTTCCTTCCACATCTCAATTTTCTCTCGAATCATTTCCGATCGGATCTGGATTGCTGGGATCGTTTGGGCCTTCGAGAGATAGCCTCCCCGACCCGATGTCCTTCCCAAACCAAGCCCATCTCTCTCGCCGTCTAAATCCTCGCTAGCGCCATCGCTCCCCCCAAGAGCATGGATCCAGGGGGTTTCTGTTACCATGGTCGCTCGTCTATTCCAATTTCATCGAAACCCTTGCTCCTCCGCTAGAAAAAATGTACCTTCTCCGTGGCAATATTAACAGCCAAGACCTAGCACCCTTCTTTAATAGGGAAGAACTTCCTTATTAAGATCAAGCGTCATAGTTTAAAATATTCCCTTGAACAAAGGTTGTCCTCTCCATAGCAACATAAGTTTGTTACTAAAATGTTGGGTTATGATTTTGAAACTATATATAAGGCTAGAGAAAATGTGGTGGTTGATGCATTGTCTAGGTAATATGAAGATGAGGGCCCTCTTTACCTTATCCTTACAAGATCTGGGTTGGATTGAGTAAGCACATCGAGAATGGATGATGAATGACACCATGGCAAAACTCATCCAAAGTCTTAAGGAAAATTTGAACCCTCCTACATGGTACACATGCCACCAAGATATATTTCTCTATAAGGATCACATTTTTGTAGCACCAAATTCATTCTTAAAACAAACAACCTTACAAGAATTACATTCATCACCACCAATGAGTCACTTGTGATTTCATAAAACCTTTGAATGGATTAAGCAACCATTCTTTTGGGAAGCAATGAAACAATAAGTGAATCAACATTTCTCTAAGTGATCATTTGCGGAAGGGGATTAGGTGTTTCTTTGACTCAACCTTATAAAGAAGCATCCCTTAAAATCATCCCCACCAAAAACTAGCTTTGAAGCTCTATGGCCCATACCAAATCACACAATACATTAGACAGGTAGCATAAAAGCTCTCTCTACTATGTCATTCCAAGATTCACCCAATCTTTCATGTATAATTCCTCAGAAAGGTGGAGGGATCCAATTGTAAGTCCAAACCAAGTTACTAGGACTTGATGAGGAAGGGCCCATTTAGCTCCAAAAGGAATTAGTATTGGATACCAAGGAATTTCAATTGCCTAAATGTGATATGAAACCCAAAGATATCACATGGGAACCTAAAGGGATTCTATAGAAATTTCCTCATCTTCATCCTTGAGGGTAGAGCATGTTACGGTCCAACCCTAATTTCCTTAGTTTAGTAATTAGTCATGTAATGTATGAGACCATAATTTTTTAATAAGGATGAGCAGTTAGAAAAAGACTATTGATGTAAAAAAGTCTATATATTCATTAAGGCCCACTAGGTAAACACTTTAAGGATTGTTTTGTTAACAATTATTGTATTGTAGCTCTACTTATAAAAGGTCCTGTAATCCTTTGAAATGAGTGTAAATTAGGTGCTTGGGAGGAATGTTGTTATCCTCCCCACCTTGGTTCAAATGTAGCATTGTGACACATGCTCGTTAGTAGGTGTTGGCATTTCCTTTGTTTAATTATTCGGTAAGTGATTTGAAATTTGTTCATAATATGCAATCATAAATACTCACAAAATATAGTAAATCATTTTTAAGTATAAATATATATATGATTGAGAAATTAAATATCATTTATATTATGTTATTTGACTATATTTATATTTTTATTAAAATTATTTAGAACCCAATATTATTATAATTTTATATTTTTAATAATCTATTAAGCTAATATCTTCTTATAGTTTTATCTTTTTAATAATCTATTAAGCTAATATTTTTTTTAAATGGTTTATTATAATTTTATTTTCTAGTAATAGGTTGAACAAATCTCTTTTTAATATGTGTTTAACCTATCAAGTTCAACATAGGAAAAATGGTTTTAAGCATTGTTCCCAAAGTCTTCATAATTCATCGTTTGAAGAAATTTATATTTGATAGTTTCTTTGTTTTTTTGAGAAATTATAGACATTTCATCGAGCGGTACACTGAATCTTACTTTGCTAATTGCAAAACGTTTCCATCTCATTTGTTCTGTTTTTCTCAGAGTTGCATGTTCTTGGCATATCCATATATGTGTCATTTACTGGACGTTTGTTATATTGTCACATGGGAGAACAACAACATTGTTGGCAGTGGGATTGGTAATCTGGACAAAACGAAAACGTTGAATTGAAGTATTCTCCCACAGTTATATGCCATATTCTGCGTTTATTGACAATGACCGTTACTTTCCTCACAAGGCAACCATGCCCGGCCCACAATTTATTCATAATCAACCGCACTATTCGAGAGAAATGGCATTTTACTGATGCCTTCGACATGACTTAAATCTATATTTAGACATCTTCAGCTTTTGAATTAATCACAAGTCAAATCTATTTGCATTTGTAGAAGGAAACGCACATGGCTGACTGCAAACAAGTTGGATAGATCTTGTTTGTCTTATCACCAGCTGGCTTGATCAGTTATCGTCTCTCTCTTAACGACAAAGCTATATTCCACCCCATGGGTATCCAGATAAAGAGCAGACAAAGACAGAGAAAGAAGCTAGAAGTACTTCTACCCATGTCTCCATCTCTCCACATATGTTTCACTTAATATCAACCAACCTCGTATGAATTGTAGGACTTGTAGCAGAGAGTAAGACCCGGACCATTGCACAGATGGTGTTTTTACCTATGTTTGAGCGAGCTTGTTTCCTGACCAGGTAACGTGCTAGCCAGAGCAAGAGAAGACTATCTCAGTTAATGAAAAAACTGCTGGATGTTAGGCTTGTAGTCAGGAGAAGCAGAATAGATCAAATTCACAAAAGTGGGCCCGAAGAGAAGATTGAATTAGTATTTAATCATTTATACTAGTATATTGAATAATTTACCTTAATCTTAGGGACAATCGAAGCTCCCTAAAAGGCTTTTGATATCGTGCAGGCCGCCAACTAGCATTTCCCATAGCCCTTCAACATATAATCTTGTTCTATTGGCAGCCATCGTCTTCCTTGTGTTTCTTCCTTATTTGATATTTTTAATCAAGCGGCCTATCAAGGCCAGAATGTAGGTGTTTAATGGTCTTTAGGGTTCTGCGAGCATAGCTGTAATTTGTGTAGACTTAGAGTTAGAAGATAACTTCGTTTCGAGAAAGGGAATCCTCACCAGAAAAATCATGGCGAGGCCACAGAGATATGGAGGCGCGAGACAACGTCACTGGGGGTCATGGGTCTCGGAAATTCGACATCCTATCTTGTAAGCAACCCACCTTCTTAATTTATACAGAATAATCAATGTCGATATTCTAGACTTGGAATCGTTTTCGTGAAGAAACTGACATAAGATTCGTCATTTGAGAAAATGAATAATGATAAGTTGATAACCAGTTTTGGTTCATGCAGTGACAAAGTCACTAAACTTCATAACTAGATTGCTTTATATTATGGGCTTAAATTGTTCATGCTTTGCAATGGCTGTGGGAGTGGTTCGGAATGAGTAGATTGTTTTATATTCTGGGCCTAAATTCTTCATGCTTTGCAATGGCTGTGGGAGTGGTTAGGAATGAGTATTTTTATGCCAATAGTCCATATTCAAATGATTAAAATAGAGCTCTTATGTGCTCACATTTCATCTCCTATTAAAAATTAGTTTTCCCAGTCCAAATTAATTTAACAGCCCTTCAATAAATACAATATATTTTATATTATTTGCATCTTTCTTATGGTAAACAGCCAACTAAATTCATAACTAATCTCTTAAACAACCACTACTTACTTGTAGTTATGCTAGTCTGATATTTCCCTAAGTTTGTTTATGTATCAGCTATATGTTATTACTGGCCTTTTCTAATTAAATCATTTGTTTTCCATTCAACTAAATCTATAATTAATCTCTTAAACAACCACTTCTTACTTATAGTTGTGCTAGTTTGACATTCCCTATGTTTGTCTAGGTCTTAGCTTTATGTTATTTCAGCTATATGTTATTACTGGCCTTTTCTAATTAAATCATTTGTCTTCTACTAACTGCCCCATTAAGCTATCACTTATTTTTATATTCATTTTTTTCCCATAAAATCAATTTGAACCTTACATTTATGTCATCATCATACAACCAATTTGTTTTTTTTAAGCCAAATTAATTTAACAACCTTTAATAAATACAATATATTTTTATATTATTTGCATCTCCCTTATCCTAAACACCCAACAACCACTACTTACTTATAGTTGTGCTAGTTTGACATTCCCTATGTTTGTCTAGGTCTTAGCTTTATGTTATTTCAGCTATATGTTATTACTGGCCTTTTCTAATTAAATCATTTGTCTTCTACTAACTGCCCCATTAAGCTATCACTTATTTTTATATTCATTTTTTTCCCATAAAATCAAT
>LPNX010487018.1:165730-238362 GCA_001517045.1 Pseudotsuga menziesii
CTCACAGGGTTCACATCTATAGGCCATGAAGTGTCACTAACAAGTTATCATCTTACTTGTTATCCTTGTCTATGTCTCAGCTACTTAGCATTTTCTAATTCAGCTAACAGTTATCCATGAATAAACTACCAATTATTTTTTATATTTATTTTTGTTCATAAAATAAATCTGAAAAGTACAATTATATCATCATTCTGCAATAACATTCTTATTACACTTGTTAATCCACCCCAAATTCTAGATACATTAAACACTTGACTAAATCCAAATGTAATATGATATTACTTTAAAATTACAAAACATAATTGCCATAAACCTGGATAGCTATTAACATCTAATTACATAAATCTGTAAAAAAAAAAAAACCTGGGACTCAAGAATCAAGAATGGCTGAATGAACCTCCCAAAATTAAATCCACCTCCTTTCTCCCAGTACAAATGCTTCATTGTTTATCATTTTATCAGCCATGTTTACCTTGAATAACAAAGTGTCTCAAAGGCCATATTTTCCAATCTACATTCCATGAACATATATTAAGATCTGAAATATTCCGTGCCACTCTCAACTGAATGTGGATCACGACTGATAGTGTTTCACGTTCTGAGAGTTCAAACTCTCCTTGTTTATGCAATTATATATTACGGATTGCAGATTCATTCAGACGCTCAGAAAAGTTCCAATTTAATATGCTTATCTCAGGAATTGCATATTACTTTTTGCAAGCCTAAAAATTTGGATGGCTTATTTAATTAGCAATTGACTACAATCAATCAATGTAATCTTCTACAGGCCTCTGTGTACTATGCTTGACTTCCATTGTTGAAATGATAAACGTTAGGGTTATATAGAATTTGAATTTTACAAAAAGTTTGGATGGCTTGCTTTATTAGCAATTGACTACAATCACTCAATGTAATCTTCTACAGGCCTCTGTGTACTATGCTTGACTTCCAATCTTGAAATGATAAATGTTAGGGTTATACATATAATGTGAATTTTACAAAATGATTGATGTGCAGAAAAACCAGAGTGTGGCTTGGGACATTCGAGACAGCAGAAGATGCAGCCCGTGCCTACGACGAAGCAGCAATACTAATGTGCGGGCCTCATCATGCAAAGACCAATTTCACATACGACCCCAGTGCCCCACCATCTAGCAGACCTTCTTTTCTTTCTGGAGCACTCACTGCCAAGCTGGCTGCTCTCAACATTGAAATGCAGGAGGGAACTGCTAACAAAGATCACATGGAGTCACCCGTTATGACAGCCTCTCTTGCTTATCTGAGATTAGACACAGAAAAGTCCAATTTGCGAATCTGGCAGAAAAGATCAGGCAAACGGTCTGAATCAAACATGGGTATGACTGTCAAATTTGGCAATCGCAGCCATCGGGATCAGGAACCTTTCTTAAAGCAGGAGGAAACCGAGGATGACATTGCTTTGGAGATGATAGAGGAGCAACCTTCATTAAAGCAGGAGGAAACCGAGGATGACATTGCCTTGGAGATGATAGAGGAGCAACCTTCATTAAAGCAGGAGGAAACCGAGGATGGCATTGCCTTGGAGATGATAGAGGAGCTTCTTCATGGCAAGAATGTTAAGATCGCGTAAATTCTTACATAGCCATAAAAATATGAGCCAAAAATTCGTTTTCATGTTAACATGGCTTCGTAGAGGTATAAGTAGCATAAGTAAGGTAAGAAATTTTATAAGAGTGTAATATAAATTTCAAACATGATCCAAATTTATCATGATTGAAGTTCTCGAACAAATTTCGTTATTTGATTAACTATGAAATGAATGAATACAATTTACTGCAAAAATATTTATATCTCAACGACTTCCCATCTAGGATTTCGATTGGTATCCAGTCGAAGACCTTGTTCTTTCTTGTAATAACACCGATTGAGGGACTGGTCACCAACGTTCAAAATTGAACCCTTCCAAAGGGTTCTAGCCCTTATGATAAGGAGTGTAAATTTAAAATTTTCTATAATTTATATCAACATTTCAAAAGAAGGTCAACATTTGAAATTACCCATCCATATAAATTTTATGAAAACTTTGAAATTCCTATGCTATAGAGTTCAAATCATCATTCAAAATATTGGAAATATGATAAATTATAATTACAATGCACTCAATGCTTAGTTGTGCAAGATGACCAATAATCTTTGATGACTACTAGGAACTAGCCATTGATATGTGACTCTTGACTCCCTAGTCACTTGGGCTCCAATCTAAAATGTGGCAATGTGTCAACAACTACTACTATAACAGAAAAGAACATCTACTATCTAAAGACAGAAACTAGCTCAAAACTTTGTGCTTACTACCTATGTGAACCTCCCTACTAATGCTCACTCTTTTCTTGTCAAAATGAAATTCAAAAGGCTGGTTTGGTGAGTCCTCCTATACAAGACTTCATTTCTTGCAGGGATATCATGGGCTCAAGCCAACTATAAACAACACTCGATGTGATGCAAATACAAATAATGGCATGTAGCTAGGATCAAAAACTGCGCAGAGGTCGATTTATGCATTGCTATAGAGAGGTGTCACTGGGCAGAGGATACAAGAAACAGTGGTTATTAATTAAAATTGAAAAAATAATTGTTGGCTCAAGAATAATCTTAATTTGATGGGTGGCATGATGGTGATGTAATCTCCCTCCATCATTCCAAACTTTTGTGGTTTTTCACGACATTTATCCTTAGCCCCACCAAAATACATATAAAAATTACTTGTCTTTACATCCTCTTCCCTTTAAATCATCATCTCATAGTCATAAGTAACTATTATTAAGCATGCACATCCTCACCTTATAACACAAATTGGGTAAGGCCCAGAGACAACCATAAAATATTAATTTACATCCTCTTCCCTTTAAATCATCATCTCATAGTCATAAGTAACTATTTATATGCATGCACATCCTCACCTTATGCACATCCTCACCTTATAACACAAATTGGGTAAGGCCCATAGACAACCATAAAATATTAAATGTGTCAAGACGCAAAGAGAGTAAGAGACAATTATAAGTAAGTCTTATATTAAATTTACTATATAAGTCTTTAATTAACACTATCAACTTAGATTTGACACTTTGGATTGTTGTGATCTTCTTATCACTCTTTACCAATGTGATTGCAAGGAATTCTTTGAAGGTGAAGTCCATAATTTTAGGTCTTCTTCCTCATTATCATGCCTTTGGGTAAGACAATTAGAGGGTAGTGGCCTGCATTAGCATGTAAAACTATCTCTACATAGAGATATACACATTAATTGTTTTCATTAAATAACTTAAATTTCTACCAATGAATGTGGATTCACTGAATATGGACTGGTACAAAACACAACAAATTTTAGAGCCCCAGAGCTCTTAATTATTCACACATAGAACTTTCTCAAATCTAGCCATTAATAAACTTCTTTTGGTATTTTGGTTCAATTTAAAAGGCGGATTGTTAAGACTCATACATACACTGAGGTCAAAGGATTCAATTGACTTAGGCTTGATTCCATTGCCCCTCCATCCCATACATGTATGCTTTCACCACAAGTGTTGAACAAAGCAATTTGATGCCCCGACCCTGGTTATGCTACCTTTGCTAACTTGCTTGGTATGTAGGTAATTTTTTTTTAATGTTTTCTGAGTTGTGTATTATTTTTTCTTAGGTTCCCAATCCTTATCATTCTTACATCTCTCAAGCTAGAATTGCACCTGGATTCCCCAATATGGTTATGACTAGTTTAAATAGTTTTTTTGTATAATAAAAAATGCTCCAAGTGAAAAAAATACAATAAAATAGTTATGTTACTGAAGTGTAAAATTAATGATTCACATATAACAACTTAATGTGTTCAAAATAAGTTTTATTGAAAATATATTATTTTTCATATAAATATTAAAGAGTATTCAATTCTTAAAATTGTAAAAATTTGAAATAACAATATTTATTTTTTGCATATTTTTAATAAAAAAAATTAGCTAATTTATACTTGTCAATTGAACTAAAATTATTTATATTGCCCTTCATCTTTGATCAATTGGAATTAAGACCCACCCTTCCAATTCATCACTACTGGCGATTATGGGATGCCCCGGGGTTATGCGAGGTACCGCGGAACAACCGGGAGTTAAACTCATGGGAAGGATGATTTAATTTGTTTTGAATTTGGTTGGGTAATTTTCAATCCAATCAACTAAATTGCTTTTGTTTCAATCCCATTAACATATTATTTTGCTTTTTATTTAGCCGTGGGGTTTTTGGGTTTCTTGTTGATTCGATGGAAGTCTTCATACAAGTCCAGGTTACTTTCTTTGTCATAGATAGTAGTATTTTTTTGGGAGGTGTTTATCTTATGTAACTACTATGACAATTCTATTTACAGTTAAAAAGATGGTTTTCACATTCAAATTAAGTATAAAATACACAATATCTTTTAGTCTTTTAATAAATATTTTTCGTGTTAAAATACATCTCTACAAAAAACGAAAAATGTGTTTTAATGCTCACTAATTTTTTGATAAGTTACACTACAAAGCTTAATCTTGGCATCAGTGACATTAATTATTAATTTAAGTCTTCACATAATTCAAATTTCTATTCATAAATTGTAAATAACTTTTGAGTATTTAATTTTCAAATTGGTGATATTATAAACAATTAAATAATAATACACCTTCATTCCAAATTACTTGGAGAAAGACATTATAAACCATCAAATAACGATACATATTCATTTCAAATTACGTTGAAAAAAATTATAAAATTTTAGTTTTTATAATCACAATCAATTTTTTTTTCAAAGAAATTTGAGGCACGTGTCCTAGTCACGAACATTTTGTTGAACTCGTAAATCAAACAAACAGCTCTTTCAATAAGGACCAATGGCTATGAGCCCAAGTGTCAAGGCACCTTGATCACTTACGTTAATCCCACTAAGGGTTATAGAATGACTGGCCCCATGACTTGTATTTTCTAAACCGCATATTTTTTTTTCAAGGAAGAAAAGACAACTTGTTATTAAAAAAGCTGTGTCAACAGTACAATTTCGACAAATGAAGCCATTAACAACCTTCATAATCAAAATTACAATTACAATCAGTAATAATATTTACATGTCTGCAAAGAAAAATTCAATCAGCTCTACTTACTTGAATCGAGGGGAAACACACTCGGAGAATCAACTCCTCCCAACCTTAAGAGGCAGCAACTCAACGGTTTGCTCCGCTCCACCCCCGAGCTGGATCACCAACCATGCACCAGAACAGCAAGTAACTTCCTCGCAGCACTCAATCCTCAGAGTCCGTAACAAGCTACAACAAGAAAGCTTCCACGCGGCACTCTCTCTCAGAGTCCGTAACAAGCTAAGCGATGGACTTATGAAACGAGAGAAACACTCAACACATGCATTCATAGCAAAGTTTCTCCATGCACAACACGACGTCCCGTGCTATTCCAGTGCACTCATATATATAGCTTTTGCCCAGGTCTTATGCCATCCCAATCAAATATCCAATCAAATCTCTAAATCCCTATGATTTGGGATCTTGTCTGGTTGTTGAGTTTTGGATTGGATTTGATTGGTATCAATGAGTCTAGCTTACTTACATATGTTCTTTGGTGCCATGGTTGGTGTCCCCTCATGTAGTTGAGTTCTCCAAGTGTCATTTTCTTTATTAATAAATAAATAAAATGTTTGTTTGTGCAAATGTTATTTCAGTTTTTGAGTTTTTATAACTCATTAAAAATACTAATTTTTCAAAACATGAAAAATAAAAGTAATGTCATGGGGGTATTACATTTCTCTCCCCCTTATTTTTAACACCGTCCTCGGTGTTCTTTTTATTCTGAGCTCCCCTGCTCATTCTAGAACATGGAGGGATATACTTCCCGCATTTTATCCTCCATTTCCCAAGTTGCCTCTTCAGGGCTGAAGTGCTTCCATTGCACTTTTAATTGAATGATGGCTTGATTCCAGAGCAGACGTTCCTTCCTGTCTAGAATGCGGAAAGGTTCGGTCTGGAACTCGTCCTCGGGTTCTACCTGAATCACATCCCAGTCAATTATATGAGTAGCATCATATATATATATATATATATATATATATATATATATATATATTTAACAATGAAACATGAAATACATTGTGCACTTTTATGTTAGGCGGAAGTGCAAGTTGATAGGCTACCGGGCCTATCTTAGCTAACACTTCCAAAGGTCCACAATACCTTGTCGCCAGTGTGGAACACCTTCCCAAACTCAAGGAACTCTTCTTCAACTTTACCTTTAGATATACGTGATCACCAAACGTTGAACTCTCTTAGAGTTCATTTTAAATCCATGTAGCATTTCTACTGATCTTGGGCAACTTTTAAATTTGGTTGCACTTCCTTGACAATCTTTTTGGGTAGTGCAAACAAGCAATGATTCAATGCATACATGTTTGCTTGTAACCATACTTTTTCCTCTTCCACATACAAGAAGATAAACATGTTAATCATGATCTGAAGATTCTAAACATTTTACATATCACCCCAAGCAAATATCGACATCTTACTAATATCAGGAACATGCTTATTATGTCTTCTTCATATCATTATAGGTTCCAACTACAACTCAGTTAAGTATTTTAAGTATTATTACAATGTCCGTTCCAATTACATGCTATAAAACTTAACTAGTTATTACCATATATAACCGTTACATATTGGGAGGTAAAAAGCAAAAATATCATATCATCTATCTTTAGGTACAGCTCCACTCTTCGTGCATTTATGTAGACATTTCTATTTATGTACACACAAAATAAACACAAAAATTTGCATTCAAAAATTCAATGCTTCATAGAGTATAGGAAATACCTGTGTGTATGCAAGTCCATTAGGTCGAATTAATATTAGCCTCACATCTAGTTCATTTATGCAATTCTTTTAAATCAGACTTATAAACGTAAACTGTGTTGAGGAACTTATGTTACCTAATCTAAAATATTTTTAATCTTCCATAATAAATCTTTTGATTTATAAAATATAAAGTTCATCCTCCATTTTAAAATGTCAAGGATATTCTATAAAACATACAATCATCCATTATAACAAAACCAAAATAAGTAATAGAAAATTTTCTTAAACGCCAACATGTAACTAGCTCACAACTTGATACAACATTGCACCTAATAGATATGAGCTAAACAACATTACACCCAATAAATCTTTAAATGCTCTTTTAATGGAATCATATATATATATATATATATATTTAAATGCATTCTCTATTCAATCCTATAAAAAGTAGTATTTTATTTTCATCAAATATAAAGTGGGTAAAGTACACTCCCTTTTACAATATAAAGTCCATTCATTTTCTTTATATATATATATATATATTACTTAGAAGAAAAACATTTTCAAACATAAAATCAACAATCCTTTACATTTAACCAAAAACTATTTCACAGTCCTTTAACCTCGATAAGCTTATATTTATAATGGATCAAGGAACATGGTACAAAATTCTTACTCTATCTTAATATAACACCACTGCTACTTACAAATGACTACAGGTGTACCAAATGTGCATTTAAGCATAAAACAATATAGACTCATATGCTTATATCCACAACATACTATTATCTACTAGAATCTATAAATGTGGGTCAAGACAACATAGATCAATTGTTAGTATGACATAAAATAATATTCAACTCGTTACAATCAACTATGTAACAACCCCATAGTATTAACTTATGAAGTTATATAATGTCAAGTACATAATAGATAGAAAAAGGATCTTCTAAACAAAATTAATTAAAAATTTAATCTATTTCAATTATATTTTGAGATAATTATAAATCATTTCAAGGAAAATTATTTTCTTTCATCATAAATAAGAAATCCACCTTTAAATAAAATATCCAAAAATATATATCTTGAATAATATAAACCACCAGCACCTCTCGTCCAAAAGATGTTTATAAATTCTTCTAAAACTCTTGAAATTAAGAATACTTGTATAACCTCATTCCTTATATAACCCCTTCCTTGGTATAAATTGTCCATCTCAAATTTCCATATTATAGAACTTTAAAAATATAAAACCTCAAAATGAAGGATACGTGTCTTTTAATTTCATTTACACATTCGTTTCAAGGCATACATATAATAAAATAAAAACTAACAATTAACTTTATCTTTATGTACCCAAATACTAAATTTCTTAAAAAAAATCATGAAACATCTAAAGACAACTTAATTTATACTCTATTAACATAATATTCACTTCCTAAATATGTATCACTTGCTTAATCATTGATGATTTAATATTCAATGATCCTTATTGACAAATTTCATAGAAAATAAAATATTACAATTTTTCGAATGTTTTTCTCCTTTAATTAAATATTTATTAATATTATAAACCCGAACCCAATCCATATATATATATATATATATAAACCATTCATTTACATGAACAATACAATATCAATATATAAATATCTCATCCATTTTGTTCACTAAAACACCAAAAAAAAAATATATATATATATATATATATATATATATAATTTCATTTTTCAAATACGAAGGAAGCATTATTTTAATGCTATAAGGATCATGTCACATCTAAACATATAAACTTCAATAACACATATGCTACCATATCTCCTTCATGCATAAATTTTTCAATTAAAAAATAAGACACATCTTGATTCTTCATATATATTTTAGGAAAAGTAGTTAGAAGGATTAAAAAACAAAACCCTTATGTCATTCGACAATTTCCAA
The DNA here is from genome assembly GCA_001517045.1 of Pseudotsuga menziesii. Taxonomy (NCBI): domain Eukaryota; kingdom Viridiplantae; phylum Streptophyta; class Pinopsida; order Pinales; family Pinaceae; genus Pseudotsuga; species Pseudotsuga menziesii. The sequence goes on from LPNX010487018.1 coordinate 174,529, forward strand.
CTTCCGGTTTACACATGTGGAACGTTTAAAGAATCTAAGACATAACTTTTAGTTCTTCCTACATAATTTGATTTTAACCATAATTTCCAAAAAAGGGTTCAAATCATTTAGACTTATGGTTAAAGCATTGTAACTTCCAGTCAAACTCAACGATATTATCACGGTTTCGGCATTAAACTTACGGTTTAAAGTGTTGAGTTGTAAACTGTGAGTGAAACTCTATGATCCTATCACGATTCTAGTATTAAACTTACCGGATAAGGAAAAGCTATTAAGTAAATATAATAAACCAGTATTTACTTATCTTAAAGTAAGGTAAATACCAATCACATGCATGGTTTATCACTAAAATATAATACCTAAAAGTAATAAACCAAATCTTTCCCATTGTTAACACACAACAAAAACCATACAAGGAAAAGCAATCAAGGAAATATAAAATACAAAAAAAAATACATCTCCAATGCCGAACCAATTCAAAAAGCATACCACGTACCACGTCAAACGTAGTCAAGGTTCCGAGGTTAAGGAAAGATCTATCAACCTGATAATTCTAGATCTCTTAAAATAAGACCATATGCGCGTAAGCAACTATTGTGGAAATTTTTAGATCCCAGACCAATTGTGGTACCTTCCATGACATCAACACAGAAACAATAATATTGCATATTGGTTTTAGATCTGAAAAATAATAAATCAAAACGCAGAGGCCTTTTGATCCAAAAGACAAATGGCAAAGGTTGCCATTAATATCGTATGGGTTTAAACACAATTAGCCATCAGTTTCGGTTCAGAATCAAATGCAGACAAAAATTCTAAAATCCAAGGCATCCTCATACAGAAAAACAAAACAAAAGAGAGCCAGACTCTATATAAACATTCAACAATATTCCATATCACATGGAGTTCAAAGATATCTACGGCTATGTTTTACTAGATCAGAACTATTTATAAACTACAAAAAAAATGATAACTAAATCCTTAAAAAAAATATTTATTCCACGTTTATACTTCCTAACATCATGTATATATCCATAATATCATACATATATATTATAAGTTTATGAAATCTTATTTTCAACCAAAAGAATGGCAAACTAAACCATATGGAAGAAAGATTCCAAGTTTTAGGTCGTAAATGCATAAACAGTCATACAATGGACCTAAAACATGGGATTGAGCAGCGATCTCAAAATCGCAGAGGTTATACAGCATTATGGCATATTGTGTTAGTATATGTAATTAAACTCCAGATCTACAAAACCAAAATGTAGGCTATGGCAGATCGAGATCTGGGATAAAATGTAAACAACCAAACGCCGTCCGGTCACTGTGCATGCCGATCCACAAACTAAGAGGAGATCGAATGAAAGATCTTCCAGGTGTTAAACTCCAGCAACACCACGGGCGATTCCCTCTGAATAGCAAACACGGTCCGTGTACCAGTTATGCTATATCTATATAAGGTGCATGCCAACAGCTAGCGAGAGAAGGGGCTGCTAAGGCAGGCGCGGGGTTAGACCGGCACTAATTAGATATTTTGGAACACTTTTTAGGGGAGGAAAAGAAGCTGAAAGGGGCTACTGGCTATAGACAAGTGAAAAAATCCAGATCTGAATCTTACAAAAACAAGACGTCGTTCCACTCTACGCCAAGAGCATTGGAAATATCAGGGATTAACATGTAAACAATTTCAAACTGATCATTCAGATCTATAAACTTAGAAATATATTTACTAAACGCAAATCCATTTCATATATTGGCAGACCAACACGCGGATCCAAAATCAGATCGAAGGACAGCTAAACCATATGTTATATAATGCAGGCGATTTTGGATTTTTCTCCAGATCTAAAGGCGGATCGAAAAGGAATGCAGAAAGTTTTAGATTCTTTTCCAGATCTGTTTATAATTGGATCTATGATTTACACAACAGGAAATAACATGTTCACAACTCAGATTTTCTCATATTCAGACTGTTGGAAAAATGTAATTACATGCAGATCTCTATTTGGCTTCCAGCCGATTAGAGTCTGGATAAGCCACGATCTTGTCTGTCAGTCTGACAAGAAGGAAAAGTCCACATGTATGCAGCGTAATTCAATCTAATTTATTTTAGAAGCTAAGTTGTTAGGTAGATAGTTATTGCAGTGTTTAATGCAAAGTAAGTCGGTTTATGCTAAAGCAATTTTCAGATTGCCTATAAATAGAAGAAGCATTTTGTAATTTAGTTTACAGACACACACAGAACACGAACACAGAGAAAACAGAAGATAGACACTAGAGGAACTCAGGGTGAGAAAGTGAAGTCGAAGCTCAAGCTTCTGTGCATGTGATTTAGTCGGAGAGCTGAAGCTCTGTGGACCGACCCGTTTGTAACAGACAAGTTTGTATTACTTTGTATTTCCGCATCCGTTTGTAACAGACAAGTTTGTATTACTTTGTATTTCCGCATAGTTAATATATGAAATAGTTTGTAGTTGAATTCATGATTATTTGGCCACTCATATTTCTAGATTTACTTCTGTAAATGTCTTTTACAATTACTGAATCCATAAAAATCTCACCACCTGAAAGTTCCAGGTTTTACCGCACTTTGTTCGACTCAAATATTCCTACATATTTGGGCATATGTTTTTCATAAGTTATTTGGATTTGTAAAAGTGGGTAGTTTACTTCATTTTACTCACAGGTGAAAAGCATTCGTAATTTCTTAAGTCTTTAGACTAAGAAACATACTATATCATCCTAGTCGCAGCTTTAAAGTTGATCGCAGATAAGTTGATCGCATCAGGCATCAACTTGATCGCAACAACTTGATCGCAGATAAGTTGATCGCATCCGGCATCAACTTGATCGTAGATAAGTTGATCGCAAATATCAAGTTGATCGCAGGTATCAACTTGATCGCAGGCAAGTTGATCGCACCTACCAACTTGATCGCAAGTAAAAAAGTTGGTCGCAGTAAAAAGGTGGTCGCAGTAAAAACAGGTCGGAGTTAAAAGTGAAATTATTTATTTTTAAATATTGACTGAGCCCTAAACCCAAGTTTAGTGTGCTCGGTTTTGGCTGGCTATCTGGTATCAGAGCTAGGTTATATCAGAGCAAGGTATATAACAGCCCAAGATTTTAGGAAAGAAATCTTGTCTTAAAAGGTGGAAATTAATTTTCTACGGAAAGTTAATTAAAAATTAAAAATGGCTTCCACTTCTGGTTCATTGCAACCTCCAAGTTTTACGGGAAATAATTATGAATATCGGTCTTTAACAATGAAGGATTTATTCAGAGGTCAAGATGTCTGGGAGATAGTCCAGCATGGTTATGCAGAACCAGCAAACATGGCTGCATATAACAATCTCACACAGGCTGAGAAAGATGTCTTGAGAGAACAGAGGAAGAAAGATGGAAAAGCTCTGTTATTCATACATCAGGCTATGCATGAGAGCATACTCCCAAGAATAGCAGCAAAGACTAATGCCAAGGAAGCATGGGATACATTGGAGACTGCCTATCAAGGTTTGGATAAGGTAAAGACATCCAAGCTGCAAATTCTGAGAAAAGATTTTGAATCTCTATGCATGAAAGATTCAGATAATATAGACACATTCTACACTAGAGTTGTTGGGTTGATAAACCAACTGAAATCTCATGGAAAACCCGTACCAGACCAAAGGGTTGTTGAAAAAATTCTCAGAAGTCTTCCTCCAAGATTTGAAAATTTGCCTGTGACCTTAGAGGAACACACAAACATGGCGACATTTAGCATTGATGAGCTGCAAGCTTCACTCATTAATCATGAACACAGAATCAGCAAATCACAGACATCATTGGAAGGTGCATTTGCAGCACAGTCATCCATAAGCTGTGGTAGAGGCAGGGGGAGAAACAACTTCAGAGGCAGAGGAAGAAGTTCTTCAAGAGGAGGACGAGGCATAAGTCCTGCAAATTTCGGTGGCAGAGGAGATAACCAGAACCCAAGTCAGCCAAGTGGCCAGAGGTTTGATAAATCAAAAATTCAATGTCATTACTGTAAGAAGTTTGGTCATTATGCATATGAATGCAGGAAGAAGCAATATGACCAAGGAAGACAAAGCCCAAGTCAGTCAACCAGCACCAACACTTCAACAGGTGTAATGTTAATAGCATCAACATCTCCACTTGAATGTAATGCTGTTCAAGAAAGTCCACATGACATATGGTACTTAGACTCGAGATGCAGCAACCACATGACTGGTAATTTAAATTTGTTTTCCATTCTAGACACTTCAGTTAAAACTGATGTTACACTTGGAAACAATGTCCAAGTTACGGTCTTAGGAAAAGGCACTGTTGATATTCTAACCAAAGAGGGGGAGAGTAAGTATATCCCTGATATCTATCATGTTGAAGGTCTGAAACATAATATGTTAAGCATTGGACAGTTGTTACAAAAAGGCTATAGAGTCTACATGGAAGATGAACACTGTATGATCAAAGACAAGCGTCCAAGCAACCAGCTGATAGAAAAAGTGCCAATGACAAGCAACCGCTTGTTTCCATTGAGGATAGTTCCCAACATAAAAGGGAAGACAAAGACAGAAGTTGCATTCAAGACAGAAAGTGAAGAAACAGTCGAGATCCTCGACAAGAGAGAAAATTGCAACGCTAATTTGCAAGCTGCATTTCAGACAGAAGTTCAGGATGAATCCTGGTTGTGGCATTTCAGATTTGGACATCTGAATTTTGGTGGGCTGAAGCTACTTCACACAAAGAATATGGTGAAGGGATTACCATTGATCCATAGGCCAGAGAGGGTGTGTGAAGGCTGCATTTTTGGCAAGCAGCACAGAGAGACATTTCCAGTTGGAAAGTCCTATAGAGCACGCACACCACTTGAAATTGTGCACTCTGACATCTGTGGTCCAATGCAGACATCATCCATTGGTGACTGCAAATATTTTCTAACCTTTATTGATGACTACTCAAGAAAGACATGGGTATATTTCTTGAAACACAAATGTGATGCATTTGGTTATTTTCAGCAGTTCAAGGCACTCGTGGAGAACTAGAGTGGTCACTGCATCAAGATCTTAAGGACTGACAGAGGAGGTGAATATGTTTCAAATGAATTTCTGAATTTTTGTAAGACCCATGGCATACAGAAACAATTCACTGCATGGTACACACCTGAGCAGAATGGTATTGCCGAAAGAAAGAACAAAACCATCATGGAGATGGCACGCAACATGTTGGCAGCCAAGCATTTGCCAAATGAGTATTGGGGTGAAGTAGTCGCAACTGCTGTATACATTATGAACCAATGTCCAACAAAGAGTGTGAAGAACAAAGTTCCCCAAGAAGCATGGAAAGGTATGAATCATAGTGTTTCACATTTAAAAGTTTTTGGTTGTGTTGCATATGCTCATATTCCAGATGAGCTGAGAAGGAAGATAGACAAGAAGGGACAGAAATGTATTTTTGTTGCCTACTCAGAAGACACAAAAGCATACAAGTTGTATGACCCCATCACAAGGAAAGTGATAATCAGTCAGGATGTTCAATTTGTTGAAAATGAATCATGGGATGGAACCGTCGACACAAATGTCAAGATTGTGTTGAACATCGACAATGATGATATGGAAGAGGAAGTGGTTCAAATACCACATGTAATTCAACCGGTCGGAGCACCGTTGACTCCCATGACACCAAGACATGGTTCAGCACAAGGACCATCGACACAAGTAGCAGCTCAAGCTACACCGACAAGTAGACCAAGAGGACAGCAGACTCTATCAAGCATTTCGTCGGGGTCAACATCGACAGAACCGGTGAAGACAAGAATTCTGCGAGAGATATATGAAGCTGGTACACCTAATTCATTCTCTCTGTTTGCATTATTGTCCCCTATATATGATCCACTAACATTTGAAGAAGCTGTTGAAGAAGAAGTATGGGCACAAGCCATGGATGAAGAAATAGAATGCATTGAGAAAAACCAGACATGGGAACTGGTCGATGTACCAAAAGACAAGGATGTAATCAGTGTCAAATGGATTTATAAGACAAAGAAAGATGCTGATGGGAATGTGCAAAAGCACAAGGCAAGAATGGTAGCAAGAGGGTTCACACAGCAACCCAGCATCGACTTCAATGAAACGTTTGCACCTGTTGCATGCATGGATACAGTCAGAACAGTTTTGGCCATTGCTGCACAAAACAAATGGCAAGTTCATTAGATGGATGTTAAGTCAGCATTCTTAAATGGCTATCTAGAAGAAGAAGTATATGTCGAACAACCACAAGGGTATGAAGTTCCAGGTCAAGAGCACAAAGTGTATAGGCTGAAAAAGGCACTCTATGGTTTGAAGCAAGCTCCTAGAGCTTGGTACAGTCGTATTGATTCCTATCTCATTGAAAATGGATTTCACAGAAGTGAAAGTGAACCGACTTTGTACACCAAAGTCAATGAGCAAGGCAAGATGTTAATTGTCTGCCTGTATGTAGATGATTTAATATTTACTGGTGATTATGGCATAACAGATTTTAAAACAGTCATGGAAAGTGAATTTGAAATGACTGATCTGGGGCTTATGAAGTTTTTTCTGGGCATTGAAGTTCAGTAGTCTGAAAGTGGTATCTTTATATCACAGTCTAAGTATGCAAGTGAAGTTTTAAAAAGGTTTAACATGTCTAACTGCAAGACAGCCCCAACACCAGTGATAACAGATTTAAAATTGAGCAAGGATGATGAAGGATCCACTGTAGATCCTACGCTATTCAAAAGGCTTGTTGGCAGCCTTATGTATTTAACAGCAACAAGACCAAACATTATGTATGTTGTAAGTCTGATCTCAAGGTTCATGGAGTCACCAAAAGACTCACATTGGCAAGCAAGTAAAAGAATTTTGAGGTATGTAAGTGGCACAAAAGGCCTTGGTATTATGCACTCAACTTCAGAAAATTTTAAACTCATTGGTTACATTGACAGTGACAATGGAGGCAGCATAGATGACAGGAAAAGCACATCTAGATACACATTTCATTTTGGTACAGGTGTTGTTTCATGGGCTTCAAAAAAACAGCCCATAGTAACTCTATCTTCAGCTGAAGCAGAGTATGTTGCAGCAACAAGTGCTGCATGTCAAGCTGTATGGATGAGGAGAGTCTTAAAATACTTGTCACAGAACCATCAAGAACCAACAACAATCTTCTGTGACAACAATTCAGCCATAGCATTATCAAAGAATCATGTGTTTCACAAGAGAACCAAGCACATTGACACAAGCTTTCATTTTATAAGAGAGTTGGTAAACGACAAGGAAATTTGTTTGGAATTTTGCAGGTCTGAAGACCAACTTGCCGACATCTTCACAAAGCCATTGGCAAAGGACACATTCCAGTATCTGCGTAGCTATCTTGGAATGACAAGTTCTCCACAGTGAACTCTGTCATAAACAGAGCATGTCTAAGCTCTAAGACATTTTGTAAATTTTGTTTTAAAAACTCCATCTGCTTATAATTAAGGGGGAGTGTTGGAAAAATGTAATTACATGCAGATCTCTATTTGGCTTCCAGCTGACTCTATCAGAGTCTGGATAAGCCACGATCTTGTATGTCAGTCTGACAAGAAGGAAAAGTCCACATGTAGGCAGTGTAATTCAATTGAATTTATTTCAGAAGCTAAGTTGTTAGGTAGATAGTTATTGCAGTGTTTAATGCAAAGTAAGTCGGCAAGTAAGTCGGTTTATGCTGAAGCAATTTTCAGATTGCCTATAAATAGAAGAAGCATTTTGTAATTTAGTTTACAGACACACACAGAACACAAACACAGAGAAAACAGAAGATAGACACTAGAGGAACTCAGGGTGAGAAAGTGAAGTCGAAGCTCAAGCTTCTGTGCATGTGATTTAGTCGGAGAGCTGAAGCTCTGTGGACCGACCAGTTTGTAACAGACAAGTTTGTATTACTTTGTATTTCCGCATAGTTAATATATGAAATAGTTTGTGGTTGAATTCATGATTATTTGGCTGCTCATATTTCTAGATTTACTTCTGTAAATGTCTTTTACAATTACTGATAAGTAAAAGAACAAGAATCCATAAAAATCTCACCACGTGAAAGTTCCAGGTTTTACCGCACTTTGTTCGACTCAAATATTCCTACATATTTGGGCATATGTTTTTCATAAGTTATTTGGATTTGTAAAAGTGGGTAGTTTACTTCATTTTACTCACAGGTGAAAAGCATTCGTAATTTCTTAAGTCTTTAGACTAAGAAACATATTCTATCATCCTAGTCGCAGCTTTTAAGTTGATCGCAGATAAGTTGATCGCATCAGGCATCAACTTGATCGCAGCTAAGTTGATCGCATCAGGCATCAACTTGATTACAGATATCAACTTGATCACAGGTATCAACTTGATCGCAGGCAAGTTGATCGCACCTACCAACTTGATCGCAAGTATTAACTTGATTGCAGGTAAAAAAGTTGGTCGCAGTAAAAAGGTGGTCACAGTAAAAACAGGTCGGAGTTAAAAGTGAAATTATTTATTTTTAAATATTGACTGAGCCCTAAACCCAAGTTTAGTCGGCTCGGTTTTGGCTATCACAGACTTCAATTTTCAGCCAGGAAAATAACATATTCACTACTTCATATCTTTCCATATTCAGACCTATTTTTTTCCATAGAAGGAATCCATTCATACAAATTGGAAAAATCGCACACATACAAACCAATTTCGGCAGTGATTGCATCATACATGCAGATTATAAGGAAAACTACAACCTTCATACATGTATACTTCATTGTATAATTTATAAAACAAAATAATCGCAGGTAGCAATAGTTTTAGTTCATGCAGACATAATAAAAATGCAGATGGCAATATGTGCAGTTCATCGGGAAATGGGACGCATGCAGCAATATATATATATATATATATATATATACAGTTCCTCAAGCAACAAAAACACAGGGATTATCCAACTTGATCCCACATAAAAACTTGCAGGTAGTATCTTATTTACAGTCGTAAGTATACATACATTGCAGAAAATTCTTTTATCCATAACCGCAACTATAGTAGATCACAGGCAGTCAAAGGGGATCTATAATTTCAAACATTAATCCCCATTTCTAGAGATTGTAGGCGAACTATATATTTAGATCCAATAAAAAGTCATTCAAATCACAAACGTTTGGTAAACAAATTCATGCACAAATTTATTCCCTTCGATCCAGGACGTACAAAGTTCATTCAGTTCGCAAATGCAATTCTGAAGAAAATCACAGGAATACCTTCTTATTCCAGATCCAAGGTAAAAAGTTCATTCAGTTCGCAAATGCAATTCTGAAGAAAATCACAGGAACACCTTCTTATTCCAGATCCAAGGTTAAAAGTTGGGCTCTCACCCTCCTTTCTCCTTCGTTCGATATCTCACAACCATTGCAGATCCCTTTCCCAACAGGTGTGACAAAAAACGGGTGGATATATTTCCGATCCAAATCCCAAGCAATTCCAATATACTTGCAGTCCATAAAAACAAGTATACTAAGGATATGTTTCAGATCACATGCTAAGGTAATCAAGATCTAACTTGCATTCCATAAAAAAAAACATATAAAACATTTCAGATCACATACAGTCCATGAAATCAATCTGGATATGTTTCAAATCATATGGAAAGGAAAACAAGATCTAAATCCAGATAATTATTATCGAGTGTACCTAAATCACAATCAAACTGGTGTATGACGCATTTAAACACGTATGCAGAGATACAGATGTGAATCGCAATCACACAGAGTTAAAACGCAGTCAAAGAAATGTAAATGACAGACAAGGAATCATGTGTAGAGTTTGTCTAGTTCAGTAATTCTTTATCGTGACAAACAACAGACTCATAAACAAATCTCATAGATTTGGAACACCTGTGAAGGGCCCTTGAGGTCCAGTGTTCGAACGTGGGCTCTCATACCGTATTTAGGATCATAAAGATGAGAACTGATTTAACAAAGTGGGAACAAAAACACAGCAGCATCCTCTAAATGGTCAAAGAAGCCAATGCTAGGTATTTATTTAAAAGAAGACTAAACTTTCATCCATATCTCCCAAGTCTAGCTTAGATAAATCATTCACTTTTTGATTGAACTCTCTGTAGACATGGTCAAATGATATCCAAGAGAAATCCTTCCTTTTTAGCATAATGCTATCTAACCAGTGAGAGAGCTCCAAAGTCTTCAAACTCACCTTGCCCTTTACCGAGTTTATAACCACTTGTGAGTCCGATAAGACCTGCATATGATCTACACCCAAGATTCTAGCACAATGAAGGAGACTCCACAATCCAATAAATTCAACCTGTGTATTTGTACCAAAACTAGCCTTCAACCATCATTTAACTTGTTCAGCTATTATCGAGTTTGATAACAATACCGGCCCCACAAACTCCATCCTTTGTCGCTCCATCACAAAAACCCGCTCACTACTCCTTGCGCAGAAGAGGAATGGAGTGAATCATGCCCTTTAATGGGAAAGGATTTTCACCCCATTCAATAAGAGAGGACGGAATCTTAAGATAGATCGCCTAAGGATCATGAACAATATTTGAAAAAATGGAGGCATTCCTAGCTTTCCAAACCTCCCACAGCACAAATAAGGGAAGATGACTATAGGGATCCCTTTTATTGGACCAAATTTGTAAATTATCCTCAATGGACTCCCCTTCCCAACAATGATAAATTTTTAAATGATTCATAAGAGACAGCTATACATCCTCAAAAAAATTATAATTACCAAATAGATGTCCAACCGTCTCCATACTCGAGTAGTAGAGAGAACATCTATCAAGACCCGACACACCTCTTCTCTGTAGTCCTTCCCAAGTCAATATTTTGTTATTAAGACACAGCCAAGCAAACAATTTTATTTTCAAAGGGATATTCTCTTTCCAAATGCACTTCATCCACCATTCAATTATGCCTACATTTTGTCGAGTGATTGCTAAATTATATGCCAAATTTACATTCACCTTACCATCTTTAGAGTTATACAGCCATACCAACTCATCAGCGGAGTCATTTAGCGAGACATTACCTTTCTTTAGGGCTAGAATAAATCTATCTCATTCCTTTGTGCTCTTTTCAAACAGACCCAACACCACCGAATCTACTCACTTACCATTATCTCCTTCATAACTAGTATCTTTCAAAACAAACATATCCCGGGCATGAAGCTCTCAGATTAGGGAGCACGAGAGGTAAGAGATATCACCAAACCCGCATATAGGGTTAATTCCAATGAACATTTGAATTCTTGTGCCCACTTTCCAACTCAGATCTTTTAAAATAATTAGCAGACTGTTCGACAGGCTTCTCCAGACAGTTGACCATGGAGATATTAATCTCGGGCCTGCCCTCTACCAATACGTGAAATCAAAACCTTTGAAGTATTTTTCCTTGACCACCTTCCCCCATAAATGAGTGTTGAAGAAAGATCTCCATAGAGATTTAACACATAGCGTAGCATTGAAAACATATTTTTAATTCTCCAACCACCAAGAGATCGAGGCAATGACAAAGATTTCTATGACACGAAATGCCACTTATAACCTGCCAGGATTCCAACCCAAAGAAAATTGAACAACTTCAGTCTGATTTTATCAAGAGAACTCTGTGGTAAGGTGAAAAGAGACATCTAGTATACTGGAATGCCCTAAAGAATCGACACCAGCACCAATCAACCCCCAAATAGCGAGCATGTCAGCTTGTAATTTTCTTGTTAATGGCTTTTTCCAACCATACCCAATCCTTAGGTCCATATCCATTTGGTTTAAGGATGAAACCCAAATACCTTAAGTCTTCATCAAAATAACTAGCATTAAAAGGAAAAATTTCATGAATCGCACTTAAACTTAACTGATCTTTACAAGAATGTAGAATAAATGACATTCTACATTTTACCTCAAGCCCGAATGCATTACAAAACAACTCTATAATGGAATGCATAAACTTTCTCTCCTCAACCGAATCCCCTCCTATGATGATGACGTTGTCCACACACAGCAGGTGAGTGATACTCAGCCGAAGCCCCCTTGCAAGCTTTAAGCCTTGGAAATACGATTGTCTCTTGGCACATTGGATGAGAAGACTGAGGCCTTCCACCGCTATGATAAAGAGATACAAGGAGAGGGGACACCCTTGTCTTAAACCCCTATTGCCACGAAAAGAGATACAAGGAGAGGGGACACCCTTGTCTTAAACCCCTATTGCCATAAAAAGAGATACAAGGAGAGGGGACACCCTTGTCTTAAACCCCTATTGCCACGAAAATATTTAGTGGGAATCCCATTTATGAGTAGAACAAACCAAGCCGTGCTGACGACGCTCATAATCCACTCAACCATGTCCGGCGATAAACCGACTTGAAAAAGGATCAGCTTCAGAAACAACCATTCAACACAGTCATAAGCCTTTTTCAAGGCTAGTTTCATGAAAATAGCCTTCTTTTTGTTCACTTTAGCTTAATGGAGGCATTCTTGCACAACACCCACAACGTTAGTGATTTGTCTGTCCACGAGAAAGGCAAACTGTTTTTTGGTGATGAATTGACCCAGTATAGGTTTAATTCTTGCTGCTATGATTTTGGTAATACTCAAAAGTTGTTATTTTATATTGAAGTGGATTTCATACCCTAGGTAGAATTTCTTCCACACAATTTGTTGTGAACCTTGATAACTTCTTATGGGAATGGTCATTGTTGTCTATACCATGGAAATGAACTTTCATGCCAAAATAATGTGTTGTATTAATTTTAATTTTGTAAGGGGATTTTGTTAGTTAACCTATGATTCAAAATAAGAGTTTAGCTGGTTGAACCAATTATCCAATATCTGTTTTACGAAATTAACTACAAAATTTTATAATTTTTCATAATTTTTCTTGAAGTTTTAAATTTAGAAGTGTTTTAGTTTATTACAAAATAGAGATTCTTCATTACTAACTTTTGGATGGGTAATTGGAGCATGGTTTTCAATGGCATTGGGTGCACTTATGGTTCAAGGGTGTTCTATTTGAAGTTGGTTTTGTGACATTAATTGATCAAGGAAGGGTATAGTATGACTACTCTTTAATGAGGTCATTCAATTGAATTTCTCTTCTACCTATCCTTGCAAGGTTGAGAAAAAATTTGTGGTACTTTAACTCATTCCTTGGTCTCTCAATCAACCCTTGGGAGTCACTTCCCTCAATGTTTTGACAGGGTTAATAATGGAGAATTCTTCAAGTAATGTTCTATACCCTAATATATTAGACTCCAATGGATTTTCTACCACATCAAAGTATCAGTTTGTTGACCAAACCAATAACTTGGTTTAAAATCTAAGTGATCTTTGTCCTACATTAAATGTCGTCTCTAACTTTTGCTTCTCAAATTTTTGAATATATACGTCTACAAGTGTGCTCATGTACAGGACTATTCATAGGTGTTCAAGTTACATTCAAAATTTTAAGAATTGGGTATATATCTTCACACTAGTAACTGTTAAGATGCAAAGGAAACAAATATCTTTGTATTCATTTATAAATGGTATAAAATGCTTCAACAAAACATACAAAATTGATATGCATAACTAAATTGATCTTTGTCTTCATTAAACACAACATCTCTTCTTTTCTTTTTGAATCTTAGAATATAGATGCTTCATTTTGATCTATGTTCCAAAAGGCAAGAAAATTTCCAACTATGTTCAATTATGCATTTTACTCAATGTCACAAATTTCAATACAATTTACTAACTACATAATGAAGATGAAAAGCTACTAAATCCATAAACTTTAAATAAGATTCATCCCTAAGTTTGTTTAATTTCATGTCTTATGTGGTGTATAACAACTATGTAAATTGTTGATTGAAAATGATGATTGTTGACATAAATTTAGACATATGGTTTTAAGTTTATTTTGCTGAAATAAATAAATATATATTGTGCAATGTTTTATAGATTCTATTTTAAAAGTGGAAACAATATTTGTGTAAATTGTCTCCACTTGAGACTAAAAAAATTTGTTTACTGTGTTACCTATTGTCTTTAAGCTAGTGTATTAAACTATTTTCTTAAATTATTATCTTAATTTAAAACAATAGTTATTATATATAAGACAATTAAGACACTCTCCTAATGATAATACATTTTTTTCTCATACACAAATATTTTCTCAACGCCCCTCTTTAAGGAGTAATTAAAGTTGGTAAATCCATGCTAGCTTAATTTGAGGTCAGGGTAGTAGCTAGCTTAAATCCATGCTTAGCACACATGGAGATTGAACGGCCCAAGCTCATTGTGTATATGTCACTGTGTGTATTTTTTAATGAAATTCAAACTTTAAACCAGAAGTTAATCTTAAATGACTTATTGAACTCTTATACTGTGTACTTTATACAGTTTCAATCATAAAGCTGAGGGCTGATTTTAGCTAATTTTAGGTGCAGTAGAGAGCGTTTGAAGCGCACTTTTATAGTCCACATGGTAGATCATTTATAGAAAAATTTAGAGAGATTTTAATCGTTGAAATTGCAATTTTAATTAAAAAATGGATTCTCATAAATTTTAATTGCTAAAATTAAAATTTTGTTTAAACAATAGATTCAGCTCCATCCATAACCCTAACTAATGCCCTTAGACTGTTAGACATGACTCAAATCCATATCTAGACATCGTCAGCTTTTGCATTAATCACAAGCCAAATCATAATCCATTTTTAGAAGAAGGAAATGCACATGGCTGACTGCAGACAAGTTGGATAGATCTTCTTTGTCTTATCACTAGCTGGCGTGATCAGCTATCGTATGTCTATAAACAACCACAAAGCTCTATTCTATTCTATCCCATGGGTATCCAGATAAAGAGCAGACAAAGACAGAGAAAGAAGCTCCCGTTACTAGAAGTTCTGCCCATGTCTCCATCTCTGCACGTATCTTTTACATAATGTCAACTAACCTCGTATGAATCGTATGAGGTGTAGCAGAGAGTAGGATCCAGACCATTGCACAAAATGGTGTTTTTCCCGATGTTTGAGTGAGCCTATTTCCACGTAGGATAAACGTTCACCAAAACGCCCTGCTTTGCCGGCGAATTTTTTATAGAAACCGGTTTAGATTTTTAACGGAAAGTGTTATTTTTTGAATTAAAAAATTTCTGCGATTAGATTTAGCCAGATTGCCCAAATTACAATTTAAAACGTTGAAATCATTGTTTCAGCAAAATATTCTCTGTCGGATTCTGGCGAGTCGGGGGCGTTTTGGTGAACGCTTATACTGCTCTACCTGTTTCCTGACTAGGTAGCGTGCTAGCCAAAGCCAAAGAAGAGTGTCAATTAATGAAAAAACTGCAGGATGCAGGATGTCAGGCTTGCATATTCTAAGTAGTCAGGAGAAGCAGAATGGATCAAATTAACAAAGTGGGCGTGCAGAGAAGATTGAATCAGTATTTAATAATTTATACTAGTACAATATTGAATAATTTATCCTGTAAAGGCAGGAGGGCGTGTCTAATCTGAGGGGAAATCGACGTTCCCAACAACTAGCATTTCACATAGCCCTTCTAACATATAATCTTTTCTATGGGAAGCCATCTTCTTCCCTATGTTTCTGTCTTCTTTGATATTTTTAATCTTGGGGCCCATCAATGTTAGCCAAAATCTAGTCGACTAAGATCGAGTTGTTTACCGCTCAGTTAATAATAAACTTTAATTTTTTTCACCTCTTTTTCTTTCTGTGAAACTTGTCTAACTCCCGACTAGACAAGTTTATAAACTTAGGTCGGTCTTTCTACTCCACTAATTTACTTCGACCTGCTTGTCACCTCTAAGTTGGTTGATCTCTTCGACCTCTAAGTTGGCTGACCTCTTCGACCTCTTAGGTCCCTGACTCAACCGACCTTGTTGGTTCACTTGGTTTGGTCGAAATCTATAGAGTATGTTTCTTAGTTTAAAAGACTTAAGACATTACAAATGATTTTCACCTGTGAGTAAGATCAAGTAAAAATGAACACATTAACAATTCCAAAGAACTTATAAAAACATATGCCCAAATATGTAGGAAGACTTGAGTAGACCAATGTGCAATAAAACCTGGAACTTTCACGGAGTGAGAAATTTATGGGTTCTTGTTCTTTCACTCAATCGTAAATCTGGAAATATTGTGCGGCCAAATAAACATGCATTCAACCATAAACTATTTCTTATATATATCACTTGTGCACTTGTCCGCTCACCCACTGAACCTTTTGTAGAGCTTTGGCTCTTGGACTAAATCAATCAAGGATCACCTCATGCCACACGTGTCCTCCCTAAAGACACATAAAGCTATTTTTGATGCGCTAACCAAATTGTTTGAAGGGAAGAACATAAACCAGAAGATGACTCTGAGAAACGAGTTGAAGAATGTAAAGATCCAGAATGCAGAGACCATCCAGTCTTACTTTACAAGGGTCTCTCAGATCAAGGAATAGCTAGAAGTAGTAGATGAAGAAGTGGAGAATCTAGAGATTGTAATGACCACCTTGAATGGTCTCCCTAGATCATGGGACTCCTTTATTCATGGAATTTGTGCCAAAAAGAATTTAGTCAAGTTCACTAGACTATGGGAAGAATGCTCTCAAGAAGAAGCCCGCATAGTAGCTCGAGAAGAAAAGATGGGAAGTAAATATCCAGCTCTCATAGTTCAATCCAAGAAAAGCAGAAGAAGCTCTCATCACTCCAGAGGTAAGAACTTCCACCAAAGAGATAACACTAGAAAAGATTTATCTAAATTAAGATGCTATACATGTGATGAAAGAGGACACTTTGCCAAAGACTCTCCTAGAAACAAGATTAACTCCCATAAGAAGAAGGGAAACAAGAGAAGAAATCATGCTCATGCTGCAGAGGATGATGAACCTTCCACAAAGAGAATCAGACAAGAAAGTGATGATTCTTCAAGTGATGAAGAATATGTGTTGATCTCCGCTCTCATGGGAACTATCTCACATGGAAGCAATGATTGACTTATAGACAGTGGTGCTTCCAAACATATGACGACATTCAAAGAATCCTTTGTGAAGCTATCTTAACATGACTCACCTCACAAGGTGAAACTTGGGGATGACTACCAATATCCAATAAAAGGTAGTGGGGAATCCTCCTATAAGCTAGACTCTGGAAAGTCTATGAAGATGCAAGATGTATTGTTTGTACCAGGACTAAAGAAGAACCTCCTCTCCATATCTGCATTAGATGCAAAAGGCATGAGGGTTACATTTTTTGATGGCCAAGTTCTCATGTGGCCAAAGGTAAAGACTTTTGATGATGTAGTAGTGATTGGGGAACAAGAAGGAGGTCTATAAAAATTGAAGGGCCATCCAAAACAAGATTTAGTCCATGACACAGTAGAGCCAAATGAACTTTGGCATAGAAGGCTTGCACATGTGCACTACAGAGCACTACCACTTGCAAGCAAAGTTGTTGAAGGTCTTCTAGAAATTCAAGCAAAACATGATGGAGTCTGCAAAGGATGTGCTAAAGGAAAGAACACAAAGAAGACATTTCCAAGTAGTGAGAGCAAGGAAAAATGAATCTTGGAAATCATCCACTCCAATGTATGCGGTCCAATGTCATCAAGTTCATTAAGTGGGTATGTATACTATGTTTCTTTAATTGATGACTTTTCTAGGAAGACATTGATTTACTTCATGAAGAACAAAGATGAAGTATTCATCAAGTTCAAGGAATTCAAAGACTTGATCGAGAACCACACAAAAAAGAAGACCTTTCGATCAGATAATGGTGGAGAATTCACTTCAAATGAATTCAAAGCATTATGCAAAGATTCAGGGATTAAGAGGGATTTAACTACTCCATATAATCCACATAGAATGGGGTCGCAGAAAGGAATAATAGAACAATCATGGAAGCTGTAAGGGATATGCTTCATGATCAAAGATATTCCCATGCATATATGGGCAGAAGCTTCCAGAACAGGGGTGTATGTACAGAACCATAATCCACACAAAGTACTTGAGAAAAACACACCTGAAGAAGTCTTTTTCGGCAAGAAACTAGAAGTCAACCATCTTAGAATATTCACTTGTCCAATGTACATACACATTCCAAAAGAAAAGAGGACAAAGTTAGATCCTTCAGGAAAGAAGGGTATATTTGTGGGATACTCTAAAAGCTCGAAGGCTTATAGAATATACTTCCCAGGATTCTAGAAGACTGATATCAGCAGGGATGTAACATTTGACGAAGACTAAGCCTACAACAAATCCAGAAAGAGACCTGCTGAATAACCTGAAGAAACACAAGCACCCAAAATTCATGACACAACCATGAACGAAGAATATCAAGAAGAAGATTGGGAAATAGAAGAACCTCAAGAACCTGTACATCCACCTCATGAGAAGAATCCTCATAAGAGGAAACATGCTTGGGTATGAGAAGCTATCCAAGGTGCGGAAAGATATGGGGTTCCAGAAGAGAATCACAGAGAAAGAAAGAGAACCAGGTCCTGCTCTGGTTATGTATCCTTATTATGTGATTTCATCGATAAAGAAACTTCCAATTATGAAGAAGCGGCAGAAAGGAAAGAATGGAAGGATGCTATGATCGAAGAGTATCAATCAATCATGAATAATGATGTTTAGGATGTTATCCCAAGACCAGAAGGGAAGTTTGTTGTAACTTCCAAATGGATCTACAAGATCAAGCATGCTGCATATGGTAGCATAGAAAAATATAAAGCAATATTTGTGGCTCGTGGATTCTCCCAGAAAGAAGGGATAGATTATGAAGAAACTTTTGCACCTATAGCCAGATACACTTCCATCAGATTAGTACTTTCTCTAGCTGCAGTGATGAAATGGAAGATACACTAGATGGATGTCAAGACCACTTTCTTGAATGGTGTAGTAGAAGAGGAAGTGTATGTGGAGCAGCCACTGGATGTAAGTGCAGAGCCTTTCTAGCAAGGTTGCAGGATGTGTTCCTGCATGGCTAGATGTAAGTGCAGAGCCCTTCTAGCATGGTTGCAGGATGTGTTCCCACATGGCTAGATATAAGTGCTAAGCCTTTCTGATAGGGTTGTGGGATGTGTTCATGCATGATCAGATGTGAGTGCTGAGCCTTTCTGACATGGTTGTGGGATGTGTTCCCGCATGGTCATATGTGAGTATTGAGCGTGCCTTTCTAACATGGTGTTGGATGTGTTCCTCTCATGATCAAATGTAAGTGTTGGACGAGACATTCTAACTTAGGGTCATATATAAGCACTGAATAAGACCTACATGGAGTCTAGGCCTACAACCATCATGAAAAAGGGATGGCTCTGTAGAGCTTCTTGTGACGATAAGAATCATGAGATAGCACCCAGGATGATGATCCAGTGATTATGGTCTAGCAGTGATGATCCAAATCTAGTGATGATGTTCTAGTGATGATCCAGATCTAGTGATGATGTTCTAGTGATGATCTAGATCTAGTGATGATCCAGATCCAGTGATGATATTCCAGTGATGATCCAGATCCGAAAATGAAGATGACTTGAAGATGAAGATAACTTGAAGGTGAAGATGACTTGAAGATGAATATGACTTGAAGATGTCAAGGACTAGATGATGATCCAGATGATACTGAGAAGAAGACTTGTGCTGATAAATTGTGTTGAGAGAATACCTTCCTAGTTAAGAGGGATCGTTAATGTATTTGTAACTTTGGAATGTATTTCATCCGTATATCCTATGTATTGTACCTTGATGTTTATTCCTAGATGTGTCTGTAATGTACTTGAGTCATGTCATGCCTCAATGTTCCTATCGGGAGGTTCTATAATGTAAACAAGTCATGTCAAGTCATTGTGGGTAACCCTCATATCGATTAAGGGTTAAAGTCCCCGCAGTTCCAGGGCACTAGGGTTATTAGAATCTCCTAGAGAAGTTGGCCCTAGTAGGTTATTGTCAAGTCAGGAATTTGTATAAATAGAGAGTGAGTCTCTCTATTTATGACACACTCACTCACACTCAGTTGTAGTGCATAGCCGATGAAGAACAAGCTAATGGGGCTAGGAAGAAAGAGGCTATTGCTATCGGGAGATCATCTTACTGTTTTGGGTTTTTACTTTTGGTGTTGATTCTATCTCTAAGGAAGTTGCGGGGTTTTCTCCATTTATGGTTTCCTCAAGGAAAAACACTGTGTTCATTATCTCTTGTGTTTGATTGATGTGCTTGTTATTCTCTTAGTTAAAGATCCTAATATAATGCTAGCTTAATGTTAAAAATATAACAATTTATTGGAGGTGTACCTTCCTACGTGCTAGTCAAAATACTAGTACTATCAATATCAACAACTCTTTCAGGAGATGAGGCTCTAGACATTACCTTTGGTGATACTCTAGGTCTGATGTAGTCATGCCCTAATATTGGTGTCTCCACATGCTCTTCAGAATCCTCTGTCCCTTCTAAAATCAGGATGTAGTTCTCCTTTTCATCGCAAGACCCTTCGTCCAGCTGTGACTGAAGTTTGTGCTCACTTTCCTTGAACAGACTAGGAGCTCATCGACCTTCCTCTATCTTTCTTCTTTTCCCTGATTCGAATCTCCTTCCACTCCTTAGGACTCCAATTTCTAGTTCAGGTTCTGTACTCCCTGGGAACATCTCAACTCACCATTTCCCATTTTCTATGTAGATAGTTCGTGACATATCCCTTCTCCTCAGATATGCGGCTTAACTACTCAACTGCAAGATGCCTTTCTCATAAACTAGCATATGTATCTATGTGCGGATAGATAACAAATGCCTTCTTCACGGTCCTTGGAAAAAAATTCTTTCAGCCTCACTATATGAGGTTATAGTGTCTACTACAAACTCAGTAATATATCCTTGCAAAATACAGTCAACCCAAAAGTCAACAGATCTTGAGATGGTGTTACTTATGTTGGTTATCCCACAAACCAAGTGATCACTCCACTCATCCACTTCTCTTCTCTGGAAATTTGTTTTCCTAGTCACCAATCTTGACAACCACTCGTGTAGCACAATAGGGAACTCTGCAAAGAAGATCTCATGAATGTCAAAATATATGTACTCGTCCACCAAGTTTTCTATGCTCAACCATGATCCTGCGCTCTCCTTTTGCGTAAAGGCTAGCATCTTAGACTCCATCCAGCCCTCTATTCTGTTCTTTGTCGGATTCCACAACATTTCCCTCGACTCAAATGATTACAGGTCCCGACAACGGAACCATTTGTTGGCCTCTTTCTCCTTCTTGTCTTGACCCACGGTTCAACAACAACACAATACCAACAAGACACCAAAAAGACATTGACTTGACAAAGCAATCTTAGTCAACAACGCCCGCGAGGCAGGCACAGTCTCACCCGAGATATCTTGATGTGTAACTACCAGAACCATGTTTCTGTAGTTGGCGATGGATTATAGTCCCTTGGCGCGTGTCCAAAATGCTCGACAGAGATAGGAGGATGGAGTCTATGGCTGTGCGATAGACACACAACGACGTGCCATAATCTACGTGTAACACAACCTTGTCCTTAACCACTTAACAACTGGTGCTACTATGTGATGCAGCTGATTCCTTAGAAATAATGAATAGTGTGCAACTTAGATCATAACTTAGCAGATTAACCATGAAATCATACATAACATGTCAACAATGCTTATCATTTATTAATTCCTTAAATGATTAGTAAGATTGTGACATACATTCAACAATAACTGTAACAATATAAAGTAAGAAAGTATTCACATAACACCCAATATCCATAGCATTCATTCATTCGAAACAGGAAATAACATGGAAACCCATCTGGGAAAAACCACCATGGTGCTCTTCATCTGGCATGAGAAATATAGGTAGCACATTGCAGTCTGTGGCTTGCAAACTGTTCTTAAGATATGTTTATCTGACTCAATATTCTTGCTCTCATGCTCTCTGGTTTATTCTTCTATCTAATCCTATTGATCTGCACACAGCCTGGATCGACTCTTCTAATTTAGTATCTACGCACTCAGCTGCAGATTGCTTCTACTACTAGCGGTCTGTGCACTCAGCTTCAAGACCTGCAACTCAACAGCCTTCTACTATACTCCTCTTCTGAGTCAACAATAAACTACTACACTGAATCTAACTTACTGAACAAAACAGAAGCTAATTCACCCAACAAACCCTTATATAGAGAGGGTTCTTACTACTTATAGCATTTTCAAGACCATGCAAGGTCAACTAAGTACTACTCTATTATTACAGACTCAAGTGGCTTACAAAATATTTTCAATTACATTAAATGTCGCACTAAACCTAGCTGCAAAATTCCTATATGACATTAACCACATCCATAACTAGCCACGAAAACATCTTTCATCATTTTGTATTGGTCATAACTAGCCACAAAACTGTCCTTGGTCTTCCGTTGGTTTGTCCTTTCGTCGATTTGTACTTGTTCTAATTTAAGTCTTCTACTTTCCTCTTCCACCTACTTGGATATGCCTTTTCTCATCACAGTTATCCTCATCGTAGCTATCCTATGCCTTCTTTTCCTCCCTCGCATGCCCACTTTTCCTCTTGCGCTTGGGCGGCGGATTCTTCCTTGTGCACCTTTCATATCCCAACACCTTTCTCTTACATCCAGTTGGCTGAGCAGATCCTTCTCCTTCTCTTTCATCTCCATGTCCCATCAAGTTTCCATACCTTTCTGATGGATGAGGTCAATGTCCTTAATGAGTCTCTTTTTATCCTCGAATATGTTACCAAAGTCCTTTTTTTTTTCTTTTTTTGACTAGGGGAATCGGCAACTGGGGCCGGGCTGGTACTCGCGTGACACAGGGTCCAAGGATCCATTCTGGCTACCACTACAACCCTAGGTGCCCCACACCTTCCACAAGACACGGGACACAGGTAAACCCGGGTGGGATTGATCTTGTGACCTCCAATTTACAACAAGTGACTTCATAACAACGAAACCGCCAATGAGCCACACCCGTGTGGGCTACCAAATTCCTCTTTGTTCCATGTGCGTATCTTGGCTTTTAGGGCCTTGAGTTTCTATTGGAAGCTGTACATTCTTCTCTCCCCAGGGGAGACCATCTCTTGCCACCACTAATCCACCAGGCACCTAAAGTCCTTATGTTCCAGCCAGAATTGCTCAAAGTGAAAGGGTTTGCTCAGGAGGGTATTCAACCAATCCCAGTTGAGACTGATTAGCCAATGATCAAATCCCGCTGCTGGGAGAGCACTTACCCCGATCTCCCAGTCCCCCCAAACAATATTCTCTCACATAAGGAATCTTTAAATCTGGGAGGCTACGAGGTTCTCCCCACCCTGCCTGTTATTCCAAGTGAACCACCAATCTCTTATCTCCAGATCTGCTAGGGGCCTGTGGGCCAACAGCCCCCTGAATTCTTCTTGGTGTTTTTTTATTACCCTCCGACCCCTCTTATTTTCCTTAAGAGAAGTGATCAAGTTAAAATCCCCCCCTATGATCTAGTTCCCCTCATGGGTCGATGCACTCAGCCAGTGCAGAACGCAGAGGAAGGCATGTTTCTGAGGGAAGAACTGGGCCCATATACATTGACAAAGTCCATGTTATCCCCGATCCTAGAAACTTAAATTCTGCTATCAGCGAGAAATGATTGGCCTGCCACTAAGAAAGGTTTACAATACTTAGGTTCCATAGCACCACCATACCCCCTACCATTCTGTATGCATTCGTTGCCATGACCCTGTTGCCTTTCTAGACCCTTTGTCCAATTTTCTTCATGGATTCAAAACTACATTTAGTCTCTTGTAGAAATAGAATGTCTGGTCTTTCTTGTGTAACCTTCCTAGCCAAGTTTTTAATCTTTCTCGGGTGGTTACACCCCCTAATATTCCAAGAAACTATATTCATTAGGTAACCTTACTAACCTCAGAGAAGGCCTCCCTTATCATTGGGTACTGGACTGATTCAATTATCTTGACCCCAATTGTTGCAATCCTCTCCTTGTTCGTCTTTCAGCCTCTTTTCATATCCTCCTCCGGATATTTCCTCTTGCTCCCCTTTTGAGTCTATGCATTGATCCCTAGAGCCTGATGAGATCTGGATCGGATGAAGGCCTCATTGAGAAGTTCCAGATGCTCACGAGAGACATAACCCTTACCCGCCTTCTCACATTCCTTTTCAAGCTCATCCAGATCTAGTTCTCCTAATTCCATTTCCTCTTCCTCATCTTATTCCATGACATCAGTCTCGATATTAAAATCGGTTCCACTTGTGAGATCCTTTGTCTCGACTTGCATAGATTTGGCCATGACATCTTCCCTAGTCTCTTGTTTCACTAAGTCCTTTTTCGCTAAGATCTGAAATGGGTTAGAGCTGGTAGGGACCTTCCCTGGTGTCTCCTTGTGGGGTTCTCCCCGCCGCTACTCTTGCCTCTTCGCCTACTCTTAACATGCGTGAATCCCTCATTTTCGTGCTTATCATCCCCTTCGTGACTTGAGGCTAGATGCTTCAGGGCCCCTTTTGGGAAGTTTCTCCCAAAATGGTCATATTCATGACAGATACTATAGAGAAATGGAAGTTGCTCATAGTCAATCTGTTGGATCCATTCCTCGTCCTCGGAGTTCAAGCTTACTTCCTCTGGGAGGTCCTTAGATAAGTCCATATAGACGCAGATGCGAGCATAAGTCGTATACCTCTCGTTCTTGGTTTGCTCGGCTACCTTCATGAATTCCCCTACCAAATTACCAATGTTTCTCAGAATCTTTGTATCCTAGTACACTCACCTCAGAGGCCAACCCAATGGATCCACACCGGGGGGACTTTCAGATCCTTAGTTTTTGGGTTGAATCACTCCTTCCAGGGTCTTAGGTAGAGCCATAGCGAGAAAAAGAAGTAAGACCCACCCTCCAAGACTCTTCTCCTGTCCTCCTAGTTGAAAATGACTATGGTTAAGAACCCCTTTTCCCCTGGCTGAAGATCATAGTGGCCCTTAGGTTCCCAAGTGCCCTAGATCCACCGTACCAGATCCCTTTCTCTAGGCCAAACCCCCACGAATTTCCCTATGAGGGCCTTTTCCTTCCACATCTCAAATTTCTCTCGAATCATTTTCGATCGGATCTGGATTGCTGGGATCATCTGGGCCTTCGGGAGATAGCCTCCCTGACCCAATCTCCTCCCCACGCCAAGCCCATCTCTCTCGCCATCAGAATCCTCGCTAGTACCGCCGCTCCCCTCAAGAGCATGGATTCGAGGGGGTTTCTGTTACCATGGTCGCTCGAGGGAAATTGTAGCCACCAACCCAAGCAAAATACGCACAGTGCTTCTGTGCTCGTCTGTTCCAATTTCGTCGAAACCCTCGCTCCTCTGCTGGAAAAAAAGTACCTTCTTTGTGGCAATATTAACAGCCAAGACCTAGCACCCTTCTTTAATAGGGAAGAACTTCCTTATTAAGATCAACCGTCATAGTTTAAAATATTCCCTTTAACAAAGGTTGTCCTCTCCATAGCAACATAAGTTTGTTACTAAAATGTTGGGTTATGATTTTGAAATTATATATAAGGGTAGAGAAAATGTGGTGGTCGATGCATTGTCTAGGTAATATGAAGATGAGGGCTCTCTTTACCTTATCCTTACAAGATTTGGGTTGGATTGAGTAAGCACATCAAGAATGGATGACCAATGACACCATGGCGAAATTCATCCAAAGTCTTGTACGGAAAATTTGAACCCTCCTACATGGTACACATGCCACCAAGATATATTTCTCTATAAGGATCACATTTTTCTAGCACCAAATTCATTCTTAAAACAAACAACCTTATAGGAATTACATTCATCACCACCAATGAGTCACTTGTGATTTCATAAAACCTTTGAATGGATTAAGCAACCAATCTTTTGGGAAGCAATGAAACAATAAGTGAATCAACATTTATCTAAGTAATCGTTTGCGTAAGGGGATTAGGTGTTTCTTTGACTTCAACCTTATAAAGAAGCATCCCTTAAAATCATCCGGGCACCAAAAACTAGCTTTGAAGCTCTATGTCCCATACCAAATCACACAAGACATTAGAGAGGTGGCATAAAAGCTCTCTCTACCATGTCATTCCAAGATTCACCCAATATTTTATGTATAATTCCTCAGAAAGGTGGAGGGATCCAATTGTAAGTCCAAACCAAGTTACTAGGACTTGATGAGGAAGGGCCCATTTAGCTCCAAAAGGAATTAGTATTGGATACCAAGGAATTTCAGTTGCCTAAATGTGATATGAAACCCAAAGATACCACCTAGGAACCTAAAGGGATTCTATAGAAATTTCCTCATCTTCATCCTTGAGGGCAGAGCATGTTACTGTCCAACCCTAATTTCCTTAGTTTAGTAATTAGTCATGTAATGTATGAGACCATAATTTTTAATTAAGGATGAGGAGTTAGAAAAAGACTATTGATGTAAAAAGGTCTATATATTCATTAAGGCCCAATAGGTAAACACTTTAAGGATTGCTTTGTTAACAATTATTATATTGTAGCTCTACATTAATAAAAGGTCCCGGAATCCTCTGAAATGAGTGTAAATTAGGTGGTTGGGAGGAATGTTGTTATCCTCCCCACCTTGGTTCAAATCTAGCATTGTGACACTTGCTCTTTAGTAGGTGTTGGCATTTCCTTTGATCAATTATGCTTTAAGTGATTTGAAATTTGTTCATAATATGCAATCATAAATACTCACAAAATATCGTAAATCATTTTTAAGTATATATATATGATTGACAAATTAAATATCATTTATATTATTGTATTTGACTATATTTATATTTTTATTAGTAAAATTATTTACAACCCAATATTATTATAATTTTATATATTTAATGATCTATTAAGCTAATATCTTCTTATAGTTTATCTTTTTAATTATCTATTAAGCTAATATTTTTTTTAAATGGTTTATTATAATTTTATTTTCTAATAATAGGTAGAACAAATCTCTTTTTAATGTGTGTTTAACCTATCAAGTTCAACATAGGAAAAATGGTTTTAAGAATTGTTCCCAATGTCTTCATAGTTCATCGTTTGAGGAAATTTATATTTGATAGTTTCTTTGTTTGTTTTTTTGAGAAATTATAGACATTTCATCGAGTGGTACACTGAATCTTACTTTGCTAATTGCAAAATGTTTCCATCTCATTTGTTTTGTATTTCTCAGAGTTGCATGTTCTTGGCATATCCATATATGTGTCATTTACTGGACGTTTCTTACATTGTCCCATGGGAGAACAACAACATTGTTGACAGTGGGATTGGTAATCTGAACAAAACGAAAACGTTGAATTGAAGTATTCTCCCACAGTTATATGCCATATTCTGCGTTTATTGACAATGATCGTTACTTTCCTCACAAGGAAACCATGCCCGGCCCACAATTTATTCATAATCAACCGCACTATTCGAGAGAAATGGCATTTTACTGATGCCTTCGACATGACTTAAATCCATATTTAGACATCGTCAGCTTTTGAATTAATCACAAGTCAAATCTATTTGCATTTGTAGAAGGAAACGCACATGGTTGACTGCAGACAAGTTGGATAGATCTTGTTTGTCTTATCAGCAGCTGGCTTGATCAGTTATCGTCTCTCTGCTAACGACAAAGCTATATTCCATCCCATGGGTATCCAGATAAAGAGCAGACGAAGACAGAGAAAGAAGCTAGAAGTACTTCTACCCATGTCTCCATCTCTGCACATATGTTTCACTTAATATCAACCAACCTTGTATGAATTGTAGGACTTGTAGCAGAGAGTAAGACCCGGACCATTGCACAGATGGTGTTTTTACCGATGTTTGAGCGAGCTTGTTTCCTGACCAGGTAACGTGCTAGCCAGAGCAAGAGAAGACTATCTCAGTTAATGAAAAAACTGCTGGATGTCAGGCTTGTAGTCAGGAGAAGCAGAATAGATCAAATTCACAAAAGTGGGCCTGAAGAGAAGATTGAATTAGTATTTAATCATTTATACTAGTACGTTGAATAATTTACCTTAATCTTAGGGACAATCGAGGCTCCCTACAAGGCTTTTGATATCGTGCAGGCCGACAACAAGCATTTCCCATAGCCCTTCAACATATAATCGTGTTCTATCGGCAGCCATCGTCTTCCTTGTGTTTCTTCCTTCTTTGATATTTTTAATCATGCGGCCTATCAAGGCCAGAACTTAGGTGATATTTTTAATCATGGGGCCTATCAACGCCAGAATCTAGGTGTTCAATGGTGTTTAGGGTTCTGCGAGCATAACTGTACTTTGTGTAGACTTAGAGTTAGAAGATAACTTCGTTTCGAGAAAGGGAATCCTCGCCAGAAAAATCATGGCGAGCCCGCAGAGATATAGAGGCGCGAGACAACGTCACTGGGGGTCATGGGTCTCCAAAATTCGGCATCCTATCTTGTAAGCCACCCACCTTCTTAATTTTTACAGAATAATCAATGTCGATATTCTAGACTTGGAATCGTTTTGGTGAAGAAACTAACATAAGATTCGTCGTTTCAGAAAATGAATAATGATAAGTTGATAACCAGTTTTGGTTCATGCAGTGACAAAGTCACTAAACTTCATAACTAGATTGCTTTATATTAGGGGCTTAAATTGTCCATGCTTTGCAATGGCTGTGGGAGTGATTGGGAATGAGTAGATTGGTTTATATTCTGGGCTTAAATTGGGCTTAAATTCTTCATGCTTTGCAATGGCTGTGGGAGTGGTTAGGAATGAGTATTTTTATGCAAATAGTCCATATTCAAATTATTAAAATAGAGCTCTTATGTGTTCACATTTCATCTCCTATTAAAAATTAGTTTTCCCAGTCCAAATTAATTTAACAGCCCTTCAATAAATACAATATATTTTATATTATTTGCATCTTTCTTATAGTAAACAGCCAACTAAATTCATAACTAATCTCTTAAACAACCACTACTTACTTGTAGTTATGCTAGTCTGATATTTCCCTATGTTTGTTTATGTATCAGCTATATGTTATTACTGGCCTTTTTTAATTAAATCATTTGTTTTCTGTTCAACTAAATCTATAATTAATCTCTTAAACAGCCACTACTTACTTATAGTTGTGCTAGTTTGATATTCACTATGTTTGTCTAAGTCTTAGCTTTATGTTATTACTGGCCTTTTCTAATTAAATCATTTGTCTTCTACTAACTGCCCCATTAAGCTATCACTTATTTTTATATTCATTTTTTTCCCATAAAATCAATTTGAACCTTACATTTATGTCATCATCATACAACCAATTTGTTTTTTTTTAATCCAAATTAATTTAACAACCTTTAATAAATACAATATATTTTTATATTATTTGCATCTCCCTTATCCTAAACACCCAACTAAATCAAGATTTAATCTCCTAAACATCCAACTAAACTCTCATAGGGTTCACACCTATAGGCCATAAAGTGTCACTAACAAGTTATCATCTTACTTGTTATCCTTGTCTATGTCTCAGCTACTTAGCATTTTCTAATTTAGCTAACAGTTATCCATGAATAAACTACCAATTATTTTTTATATATATTTTTTTTCATAAAATGAATCTGAGAAGTACAATTATATCATCATTCTGCAATAGCATTCGTATTACAATTCCACCCCAAATTCTAAATACATTAAACACTTGACTAAATCCAAATGTAATATGATATTACTTTAAAGTTACAAAACCTAATTGCCATAAACCTGGATACCTATTAACATCTAATTACATAGATCTGTAAAAAAAAAAAAAATTTGGGAATCAAGAATCAAGAATGGCTGAATAAACCTCCCAAAATTAAATCCACCTCCTTTCTCCCAGTACAAATGCTTCATTGTTTATCATTTTATCAGCCATGTTTACCTTGAATAACAAAGTGTCTCAAAGGCCATATTTTCCAATCTACATTCCGTGAACATATATTAAGATTTGAAATATTCCGTGCCACTCTCAACTGAATGTGGATCACGACTGATAGTGTTTCACGTTTTGAGAGTTCAAACTCTCCTTGTTTATGCAATTATATATTACGGATTGAAGATTCATTCAGACGCTCAGAAAAGTTCCAATTTAATATGCTCATCTCAGGAATTGCATATTACTTTTTGCAATCCTAAAAATTTGGATGGCTTATTTAATTAGCAATTGACTACAATCAATCAATGTAATCTTCTACAGGCCTCTCTGTACTATGCTTGACTTCCATTGTTGAAATGATAAACGTTAGGGTTATATAGAATTTGAATTTTACAAAAAGTTTGGATGGCTTGCTTTATTAGCAATTGACTACAATCACTCAATGTAATCTTCTACAGGCCTCTCTGTGTACTATGCTTGACTTCCAATCTTGAAATGATAAATGTTAGGGTTATACATATAATGTGAATTTTACAAAATGATTGATGTGCAGAAAAACGAGAGTGTGGCTTGGGACATTCGAGACAGCAGTGTTAGCTAAAATTTCAGATTCTAAAAAATGCGGAATAAAACTCTAAAACAGAATAGAAATAGGAATGCCCAATAGATCATGCCTGTAGCCATTGATGCCACTTGACTTGCTGTAGAAGATTTCCCTATTCCACAAGCTTTAGCTTCCTGAACGGTACTTTCAAGCTCTGCTTTCTCTTTCTTGATGGTGTAAAACTGAAGGGGATTGAGATGGTGAGCTTGGGGACCAAACAATGGTTTAATAGCCAACCTTCCATCAAGCTTCTGTTGGCTATGTGTCAACTGTTCCACAAATTTAGGTAGAGAACCCTAGATGGAGTAATGGACCACTCCATAAGCTCCTAGCAAGAAAACAGTGAATCAGTTCAAGTGTAGTGATAACCGAATGCACCGGCGGTAGTGGTGAGAGTGCCGTGGAATGTGGGAGCGGACGCGGGAGCTTACATTCTCCCACTTGGTCCATACTTCCAAACTTAATGTCTCATCTTAAAACCTATTGACAATATGTATTAAGTAATAGATACAAAAATCATGGCGATAAGTCCTCTTATGACAAGTATTACCTTCCATGTATTACTATGTATTTATTTCTATTTTAATTTATGTGGCAACAATTTCGTAATGAATAAACCTTAGGTTTATTCTTGGTCCTCATAGATGAATTTTCTCAAATTAAATTAAGGTGCACATAAGTATGAGAAAAAACATCACATTAATTAAGAATTTTATTAAAAATAACATTGTCCATACAATGAGAAACTACATAATGGAACCAAGTCCCATATTCATTACATGATCCTTGAATTTAAACGGTGGCATGCCCTTAGTCAAAGGATCAGCGATCATCAATTCAATGTGGATGTGCTCAATGACCACTTTCTTTTCTTTAACACATTCCCTTATGGCTAAATACTTAATGTCGATGTGTTTATTTCGACTCCCACTTTTGTTGTTTTTAGCCATAAAAATAGCAGCTGAATTGTTGCAATACATTCTCAATGGCTTAGAGATAGAATCCATAATTCTAAGCCCAGAAATGAAACTCTTAAGCCATACACCATGTAAAGTAGCCTCAAAACAAGAGACGAACTCGGCTTCCATAGTGGAAGTGGCAATCAAGGTCTGCTTGGCACTCCTCCATGATACAGCTCCACCGGCCATCATAAAAAAGTATCCTGATGTTGATTTGCGTGAATCAACACATCGAGCAAAGTCAAAATCTGAGTAGCCAATTACTTCCAAATTGTCCATCCGTCTATACATAAGCATGTAGTATTTGGTTCCTTGAAGATACCTCATTACTTTCTTTGCAGCTCTCCAGTGGTCTATACCTGGATTACTCTGATATCATCCCAACATTCCCACAACAAATGCAGTGTGAGGTCTTGTGCAGACCTGAGCATACATTAGGCTTCCGATAGCAGAAGCATATGGAATGTTCTTCATTTGTTCCCCTTCAAGGTTGTTCTTCGAGCATTGGTTCAAATTGAACCTATCACCCTTCACAATGGGAGCTATACTTGGTGAACAATCCTTCATCCGAAATCTCTCTAAAATTTTATTAATATAGGTTTCCTGAGCAGACCCAAGAGGCCTCGAAATCTGTCTCTATGGATCTTAATTCCAATGACATAAGATGCCTCACCCATATCCTTCATATCGAAATTTTTAGAGAGGAATTGTTTCACTTCATGTAGCATACCTTTATCATTGGTTGCTAGCAAAATGTCATCCACATATAAAACAAGAAAACAAATTTTACTCCCACTAACTTCCAGGTATATACATTGATCCATTATGTTTTCTTCAAAACCAAAAGAAGAAATTACATTATGGAATTTCAAATACCATTGGCAGGATGCTTGTTTTAAACCGTATAAGGATTTCTTGAGCTTGCAAACCAATTGTTCACCATCACTAGAGGGGAATCCTTCAGGTTGTTTCATGTAAACCTCTTCCTCTAGATCTCCCTTTAGAAAAGCCGTTTTCATATCCATTTGATGCAAATCCAAGTCAAAATGGGCTACTAATGCCATAATAACGTGCAAGGAATCTTTCCTAGATACATGAGAGAAAGTCTCTGTGTAGTCGATTCCTTATTTTTGAGTGAATCCTTTAGCAACAAGTCTAGCCTTGTATCTCTCAATGTTGCCCAATGAGTCTTTCTTTGTCTTAAAGACCCATTTACATCCAATGGCTTTTGCACCATTAGGAAACTCAACAAGATCCCAGACTTCATTACTCTTTATAGAATTCATCTCTTCCTTCATGGCATCGTACCATAATTCTGATTCTTTGCAATTCATGGCTTGTGAAAAGGACTCGGGATCATTTTCGGCTCCAATGTTAAAGTGAGATTCTTGTAGATACACAACATAATCATCAGGAATTGCTGATCTCCTTGGTCTAGTAGATCTTCTTAATGTTGTATCACTATATTCTTGAGAAGTATGTGGTTCAACTCGTTGTTCAAAAGTTCTTGGAAACTCTTGAACTACCTGATCTACTAGAATGCCGTCAACAGCTTGTGGAACTTCAACAATTGGTTGTTCAACACCAGTTTGTACTTGAGGGGTGCTGTGAACAATAACCAATCTATGACTTGAGGTGGAAGGTTGAGATTCTGAATGATCCTTCTTGGAAACTATGTTCCTAGTTAGATCGCTCCCACTAATCAAGTCATTTTCAAGAAATTTTGCATTTATTGATTCCACAATCCTAGTGCTGTGAGATGGACAGTAAAATCTATAACCTTTAGACCTTTCAGCATATCCAATGAAATACCCACTAATGGTCCTTGGGTCCAGCTTCTTTTCTTGTGGATTATATATTCTCACTTCAGATGGGCATCCCCAAACGCACATTTGTCGCAAACTCGGTTTCCAACCTTCCAGTAATTCAAATGGCATTTTAGGAACGGCTTTGGTTGGAACTCGGTTTAATATATACACTGCCATCTTAAGTGCTTCAGTCCACAAGGATTTAGGAAAATTGGAGCTGCTAAGCATACTCCACACCATGTCCAATAAAGTTTGGTTTCTTCTTTCTGGTACACCATTCTGGTCGGGTGAATTAGGCATGGTGTATTGGGCAACAATCCCTTGCTCATGAAGAAATTTTGTGAATGGCCCAGGTGCTTGTCCATCTTCTATGTATCTACCATAATATTCTCCACCTCTATCTGATCTCACGATCTTAATTTGCTTGCCGCATTGTTTCTCTACTTCAGCCTTAAATATCTTAAAGGCATCTAATGCTTCGTCCTTTTTAAGAAGCATGTAGAGATACATATATCATGAGTAATCATCTATAAAAGAGATAAAGTATCTCTGACCATGTGAGTCCATCTCTGGACTACATATATCAGTTTGTATGATTTCTAATATGTCCAAACTCCTATTGGCACCTTTTCTTTGACTTGTTGGTCTGCTTTCATTTTATGCAATCCACACAAGTCTCAAAATCAGTGAAATCCAGAGTATTAAGTACTCCTTCATTTACCAATCTTTTAATTCTTTCTATGGAGATATGACCTAACCTTCGATGCCATAATTTAGAGGAATCTTCATTAATAACACATCTTTTAGTGCCAGTGTGAACATGCATTGAATTATAAGTGACATTGTTTTGTAAATTAATGCGGTAAAGACCATAAGACAAAATACCATTCCCAACATAATCAGATTTATAAAATAAACTGATGGATGTTTCTGAAAAGTTAAAGGAATATCCAAAAGGTAAAAGTCTTGAAACTAAAATCAAGTTTCTAGAAAAACTTGGAACATAAAAGATCTTTTCTAATTCTAAAACAAAGCCACTACTTAAAGTTAAATAGCATGTTCCTATAGCTTCCACATGCGAGCCCATCTTGTTTCCTGATAAGATGCTTTGCTCACTTCCCACTGGCTTCCTTAGGTTTTGCAAACCCTGCAAGGAATTCGAAATGTGAATTGTTGATCCAGAATCAATCCACCAAGTGTTAATATTGACATTGACCATATTAGATTCATAACAAACAAACGAGATTGCATTACCTTTGTCCGCAATCCATTTCTGAAATTTTGCGCATTCCTTCTTCATGTGTCCCTTCTTTTTAGAGAAGAAACACTTGGAATCCTTCTTAATATTATCTTGGGGAGGTACTTTACCTTTTCCTTTCTTATTGGCTTGAGATTTTCCCTTCCTATGCGTTGTCAGCATTGCACTTTCTCCCAGTTCCATCACCAGTATTTCTTCCTCTTGAACACACATGGTCATGAGTTCATTTATTGACCATTTATCCTTATGTGTGTTGTATGAGATTTTGAAAGGTCCATATTGGTGTGGAAGGGTGTTCAAGATGTAGTACACCAGGAAAGACTCTGATATTTCAACCTCGAGTTTCTTCAATTGAGCCACAGTGTCCCTCATTTGCATGATGTGCTCGTGCACACCTTTCACACTGGTGAGCCTTAGGGATGAGAACTTCATGATTAGGGTGTTTGCTAGTTCCTTGTCTAAAGTGACAAATTGATCATCAATGGCTTTTAGCAAACCTCAAACCCTTTCATGCTGATCAACTGAACCATGAATACCAGTTGAAATTTTAGTCTTAATGAACATCATGCTTAAACGATTAGATCGCTCCCATCGCTCATAAAGCGTGATGTCTACTGCAGTGCTGGTATTGGTGAGTACTGGTGGTTCATCTTTCCTAATAGCATAATCTATGTCCATCCATCCCAAATGAAGGAGAATTCTCTCCTTCCAAACCTTATAGTTATCTCCCTTAAGTTCAGGGATATCACAACGAATTTCAGAGAAATTTGTAGGTTGTACAACTGCATAAAATAAAGATCACATGCTTACATTAAAATTGAGACCAAATAAAATTTCATGTTTTACCAATGTAAATTCATGCTTTAAAATTGAATCTAATGACATAAAAATTGCCTCTGGGCTAAATTTTTAATTCAAGCAAATTCAAAAATTCTTTATGATAAAACTATTAATTCACAATTCCTGTGGGTAAGTTATGAATAATTCAACATTTTATCCTAATTAATTACATAAATATAATAAAAATTCCTGTGGGATAAAATTCATTATATTTAGTATAATTAATTACAATTAATGTCTAAACTTTCTTTATCCGATCCTAAACAAAAAAATATATAATATTAATCAATTAGAGATGCTGTGGCTATTCTCTAATTAAATATCATATAGATCACTAGACATTATTGATGTTCATTGTAACAAAACAAGCTTCAAATGAACAGATCTGAATGAGGGCAAGCTAAGAAATCTAAACTTCACTGTCAATTCCAGAATTTAAAATGGCTCAATATGTATATGTCTGTCTATAAGCCCATATACTTCAAGAAAGCGTTCACCAATATGCTACTTAATAAAATACAGATTCAACAATATACAATTCAGTAAACTTACGATCACCCAAAATAAAACTCTTTCCAGCTAAGAAAGAAAGTATTTTTACTAGAGCCTGAATATAAAGATTTCATTTTAGGCTTCAAGATTTCTTAGTTTTACCTTAAAATAAATATGATAATTAGGAAACCTCAACAGGTTTTAACTCAATATAAACCTCTCTATAGCTAAGAAGCTAAATACAAAAAGTATTCATGTGAATCTAAACTCAGAGATCGAGAAAATAGCAAAATAAGTTGAATATACTAAATCTACTGCTCTGTTGCTTGACATGAACATATTTAAAGCCAAACACACAAAGAATACCATGAATTCACAGAGAAATTGTCTTGTTGATTTAAACGAATGACACTAAAGCAAGCAGCGTTCCCAAAAAAAAAAAATTTATATAAACAATGACTATAGATAGTGATCGGACCCAGCCAAAAGGTAGTTCAGCAGTGGCTTAGTTTTTTTTGCTTTTCTTCGATTTATTCCTTATGCATCAATATTCGATCTGGCAGCTGGATGAGTGAAACTACTACATGTTCCTATCAGCGTTGTAGCCTTTACCACATTTCAATTTCCATTCAATAATGTCGATCTCCACGTTAATGGCGAATCGAGGAAATATAAAACGAAATAGTTTTTGTTATAAAAGTACTACAATTTTCTGAATGTGTAGTGCTGTGATTTAGTTTTAAAATGTGTGAATAAATTTGTTGATGTGAATCAGATTCAAATGGGCAATGGCCCTCTTTTAAAATGTCAGAATAAAGCTCTTTATGCGAATCAGATTCAACAACGCAGGCACCCAATGCATAAAAATCAAATCAAATAAAAATGCAGGAAATATAAGCTCTTCCCTCTGCCATTCACATCCAATGCAGACACACAGAGAAAACCCTACAGTGGAAACTACATACAGAACACCAAGGCAAAGATAACCTAGCTCTGATGCCAACTGTTAGCTAAAATTTCAGATTCTGAAAAATGCGGAATAAAACTCTGAAACAGAATTGAAATAGGAACGCCCAATAGATCATACCTCCAGCCATTGATGATACTTGACTTGTTGTAGAAGATTTCCCTGTTCCACAAGCTTTAGCTTCCTGTACGGTACTTCCAAGCTCTGCTTTCTCTTTCTTGATGGTGTAAAACTGAAGAGGATTGAGATGGTAAGCTTGGGGACCAAACAAGGGTTTAATATCCAAGCTTCCATCAAGCTTCTGTTGGCCACTGTGTCAACTGTTCCACAAATTTAGGTAGAGAACTCTAGATGGAGTAATGGACCACTCCATAAGCTCCCAGCAAGAAAACAGTAAATCAGTTCAAGTGTAGTGATAACCGAATGCACCGGCGGTAGTGGTGAGAGTGCCATGGAATGCGGGAGCGGACGCGAGAGCTTACAAGCAGAAGATGCAGCCCGTGCCTATGATGAAGCAGAAATACTAATGTGCGGGCCTCATCATGCAAAGACCAATTTCACATTCGACCCCAGTGCCCCACCATCTAGCAGGCCTTCTTTTCTTTCTGGAGCACTCATTGCCAAGCTAGCTACTCTCAACATTGAAATGCAGGAGGAAATTGCTAACAAAGATCACATGGAGTCACCCATTATGACAACCTCTCTTGCTTCTCTGAGATTAGACACAGAAAACTCCAATTTGGGAATCTGGCAAGAAAGATCAGGCAAACGGTTTGAATCAAACATGGGTATCACTGTCAAATTTGGAAATCGCAGCCATCGGGATTAGGAACCTTTCTTAAAGCAGGAGGAAATAGAGGATGACATTGGTTTGGAGATGATAGAGGAGCAACCTTCATTAAAGCAAGAGGAAACCAAGGATGACATTGCTTTGAAGATGATAGAGGAGCAACCTTCATTAAAGCAGGAGGAAACCGAGGATGACATTGCCTTGGAGATGATAGAGGAGCAACCTTCATTAAAGCAGGAGGAAACCGAGGATGACATTTCCTTGGAGATGATAGAGGAGCTTCTTCATGGAAAAAATGTTAAGATCGCGTAAATTCTTACATAGCCATAAAAATATGAGCCAAAAATTCATTTTCATGTTAACCTGCCTTCATAGAGGTATAAGTAGCATAAGTATGGTAAGAAATTTTATAAGAGTGTAATATAAATTTCAAACATGATCCAAATTTATCATGATTGAAGTTCTCAAACAAATTTCGTTATTTGATTAATTATGAAATGAATGAATACAATTTACTGCAAAAATATTTATACCTCAACGACTACCCAGCTAGGATTTCGATTGGTATCCAGTCGAAGACCTGGTGCTTTCTTGTAATAACACCGACCGATTGAGGGACTGGTCACCAACGTTCAAAATTGAACCCTTCCAAAGGGTTCTAGCCCTTATCAGAAGAAGTGTAAATTTAAAATTGCCTTTCAAAAAAAATTTAAAATCTGAATTTTACCAATTAAGAAGGCCATAATTTATATCAACATTTCGAAAGAAGGTCAACATTTGAAATTATCCATCCATATAAATTTTATCAAAACTTTGAAATTCCTATGCTATAAAGTTCAAATCATCATTCAAAATATTGGAAATATGATAAATTATAATTACATTGCACTCACTACTTAGTTGTGCAAGATGATCAGTAATCATTGATGACTACTAGGAACTAGCCATGGATATGTGACTCTGACTCCCTAGTCACTTGGGCTCCAATCTAAAATGTGGCAATGTGTCAACAACTACTACTATAACAGAAAAGAACATCACAGAAACTAGCTCAAAACGTTGTACTTACTACCTATGTGAACCTCCGTACCAATACTCACTCTTTTTTTGTCAAAATGAAATTCAAAAGGCTGGTTTGATGAGTCCTCCTCTACAAGACTTCATTTCTTGCAGGGATATCATGGGCTGAAGCCAACTATAAACAACACTCGATGTGATGCAAATACAAATAATGGCATGTAGCTAGGATAAAAAACTGTGGAGAGGTCGATTTATGCATTGCTATAGAGAGGTGTCATGGGGCAGAGGATACAAGAAACAATGGTTATTAATTAAAATTGAAAAAATAATTGTTGGCTCAAGAATAATCTTAATTTGATGGGTGGCATGATCCTGATGTAATCTCCCTCCATCATTCCAAACATTTGTGTTTTTTCACAACATTTATCCTTAGCCCCACCAAAATACATATAAAAATTACTTGTCTTTACATCCTCTTCCCTTTAAATCATCATCTCATATTCATAACTAACTATTATTATGCATGCACATCCTCACCTTATAACACAAATTGGGTAAGGCCTAGAGACAACCATAAAATATTAAATGTGTCAAGATGCAAAGAGAGTAAGAGACAATTATAAGTAAGTATTGTATAAAATGTGTATTAAATTTACTATATAAGTCTTTAATTAACACTATCAACTTAGATTTGACACTTTGTATTGTTGTGATCTTCTTATCACTATTTACCAATGTGATTGGAAGGAATTCTTTGAAGGTGAAGTCCATAATTTTAGGTCTTCTTCCTCATTATCATGCCTTTCGGTAAGACAATTAAGAGGGTAGTGGTCTGCATTAGCATGTAAAACTATTTCTACATAGAGATATACATTAGCATGTAAAACTATTTCTACATAGAGATATACACATTAATTGTTTTCATTAAATAACTTAAATTCCTACCAATGACTATGGATTCAATGAATTTGGACTGGTACAAAACACAACAAATTTTAGAGCTCCGAGCCCTTAATTACTCACACATAGAACTTTCTCAAATCTAGCCATTAATAAAATTCTTTTGGTATTTTGGTTCAATTTAAAAGGCGGATTGTTAAGACTCATATATACACTGAGTTGAGAGGATTCAATTGACTTAGGCTTGATTCCATTGCCCCTCCATCCCATACATGTATGCTTTCACCACAAGTGTTGATCAAAGCAATTTGCTGCCCCGACCTTGGTTATGCTACCTTTGCTAACTTGCTTGGTATGTAGGTAATTTTTTTTTAATGTTTTCTGAGTTGTGTATTATTTTTTCTTAGGTTCCCAATCCTTATTATTCTTACATCTCTCAAGCTAGAATTGCACGTGGATTCCGCAATATGGTTATGACTAGTCTAAGTAGTTTTTTTGTATAATAAAGTATGCTCCAAGTGAAAAACATACAATAAAATAGTTGCTATGTTACTGTAAAATTAATGATTCACATATGACAACTTAATGTGTTCAAAATAAGTTTTATTGAAAATATATTTTTCTTCATATAAATATTAAAGGGTGTTCAATTCTTAAAAATTATAAAAATTTGAAAGAACAATAATTTTTTTTGCATATTTTTCATAAAAGAGTTTAGCTAATCTATACTTGTCAATTGAAATAAAATTATTTATATTTCCCTTCATCTTTAATCAATTGAAATTAAGACCCACCCTTCCAATTCGATCACTACTGGCGACCATGGGATGCCCCGGGTTGTGCGAGGTACCGCGGAACAACCGGGAGTCAAAATCATGGGAAGGATGATTTAATTTGCTTTGAATTTGGTTGGGTAATTTCCAATCCAATCCAATCAACTAAATTGCTTTTGCTTCAATCCCATCAACATATTTTTCTTTTTATTTAGAGGTGTGGTTTTTGGGTTTCTTGTTGATTCGATGGAAGTCTTCATAGAAGTCCAGGTTACTTTCTTTGTCACAGACAGTAATATTTTTTTTGGGAGGTGTTGCCTTTATTTAATGTTTTATACCACTATTATGACAATTCTACTTACAATTAGACAGATGGTTTTCACATTCAAACTAGGGTATAAGATACACAATGTCTTTTAGTCTTTTAATAAATATTTTTCCTGTTGAAATACATCTCTACCAAAAAAAATTGAAAAATGTGTTTTAATACTCACTAATGTTTTGATAAGTTACGCTACAGAGTTTAATCTTGGCATCGGTGACATTAATGATCAATTTAAGTCTTCACATAGATTCAAATTTCTATTCATTAATTGTAAATAACTTTTGAGTATTTAATTTTCAAATTGGTGATATTATAAACAATTAAATAATAATACACCTTCATTCTAAATTACTTTGAGAAAGACATTATAAACCAGCAAATAACTAGCAACAACGATATTAATAAGATTAATATGTTTGGAATATGCCGAGAGGAATATATCACCAGTTAAGTTAATTTAATAGTTGTATTATGATTGGAGTTAACCTAATAGTTAATCTAATAGTTATCTAATATAATTGCGATTAGAGTTAAAGTTAAGCTAATAGTTGTAGAATCATTGGATTTAAACTAATAATTGTATCTAATAGTTAATTTAAAAGTTAATATATCAACCATTGTAGTTCAATTAAAATTTGTGATTGGAGTTGAAGTTAAGTTAAAGTTGTATCATCATTGGAATTAACCTAATAGTTATGAAATTTTTTCCTAAATAATTTGTCAATTACTTGTATCTAATAGTTAATCTAACATAAAAACCACTTAAGTTGTGGTTGTTAAGCTCATAGTTGTATCATCATGTTGGAGTTAAGCTAATAGTTGTATTTAATAGTTAATTTAAAAGTTAATATAAATCTATTGTAGTTAATAAAAGAGCTTCGAGTTATCCTGATTTCTTGCTTCCAAGTGGAGTTGGGCTAAGCCTTATGCACATTAACTAGACTCCAAATTGGTAGGTGGAGTTCGAGTGTCACATCAGTTGCACATTACCATGAAACTAAGTGCAGTTATCACATGAGTTAAGAGGAATTTATTAGGATTTCAAAGGATTTTATTAAGAATTATACTATCACACGAACTACACTTTACTTCAACTCCCAACTGTAAAATGCAGTTTGACTAATTAACTCAACTTCAAGCTGCGAGATGGAGTTCAACTGTCACATGGACTACACATTACCATGCCATTAAGTTCAGTTATCGCATGAGCTATTTTTTAGTTTTTATAATTGTTTATAAGGAGTTTGATCAAATAATAGTTAATTTAAAAGTTAATATAAATCTATTGTGGTTAATAAAAGAGCTTCGAGTTATCCTCACTAAACCTTATGCACATTAACTAAACTCGCAGTTGGTAGGTGGAAATCGAGTGTCACATTAGTTGCACAATACCATGCTACTAAGTGTATTTATCACATGAGTTCAGAGGAATTTATTAGGAGTTTGACTCTTACATGATTGCACATTAGCTAGACTGCTAGATTCCAAATGTAGTTGGACTAAGCCATAAGTAATTAGAGTTGAAGTTAAGCTAATAGTTGTAGAATCATTGGAGTTAAGCTAATAGTTGTATCTGATAGTTAAGCTAATATAAATCTATTCTAGTTAATAAAAGAGCTATGAGTTATTGTGACTTCTAGCTTCCAAATGGAGTTCGACTAAGCCTTATGTACATTAAGTGGAATCCCAATTGGTAGGTGGAGTTCGAGTGTCACATGAGTTGCACAATACCATGCCACTAAGTGCAGTTATCACATGAGTTCAGAGGAATTTATTAAGAGTTTGAACTATTTTATTTCGAGTTCGACTCTTACATGACTACACATTAGCTAGAATCCTAGATGCCAAATGCACTTGGACTAAGCCGTAAGTAATTAGATTTGTAGTTAAGCTAATAGTTGTAGAATCATTGGAGTTAACATAATAGTTGCATATAATAGTTAAGCTAATAGTTATCCAATATAACTTTGATTAGAGTTGAAGTTAAGCTAATAGTTCTAGACACATTTGTGTTAAGCTAATAGTTGTATCTAATAATTGAATGGTTGAAGATTAATTTTAAATTTTACAACTATCACTAACTCTACTTATCACATGTTAATTAAATTATTTTTTATTATTTTGAAATTATTAATTATTAATTTTGGACAACACTCATATAATCAATCTGGAGAGTACACTTGTCTCATTATTGTTTAATCTTGGACGACTACAATAGAATCAATCTGGACAGTACACTTGTCTCATTCTCACCGGTAGATGAAAAAGCATAGATGGTAGTCCACCCCAAAACTCTAACATATATACACCTATTGGTGTAATAATACATATTCATTTCAAATTACTTTGAAAAAAATTATAAAATTTTAATTTTTATAATCACAATCAATTTTTTTTTCAAAGAAATTTGAGGCACGTGTCCTAGTCGTGAATATTTTATTGAACTCGTAAATCAATCAAACAGCCCTTTCAATAAGGACCAATGGCTATGAGCCCAAGTGTCGAGGCACCTTGATCA
The DNA here is from genome assembly GCA_001517045.1 of Pseudotsuga menziesii. NCBI lineage: Eukaryota > Viridiplantae > Streptophyta > Pinopsida > Pinales > Pinaceae > Pseudotsuga > Pseudotsuga menziesii. The sequence goes on from LPNX010487018.1 coordinate 217,680, forward strand.
CTTAGGTTAATCCCACTAAGGGTTATAGAATGACTGGCCCCATGACTTGTATTTTCTAAACCGCATATTTTTTTTTCAAGGAAGAAAAGACAGCTTGTTATTAAAAAAGCTGTGTCAACAGTAGAATCTCAGCACGACAAAAGAAGCCATTAACAACCTTCATAATCAAAATTACAATTACAATCAGTAATAATATTTATTTGTCGACAAAATAATCAATCATAAAGATGAGAACTGATTTAACATAGTGGGGACAAAAACACAGCAGCATCCTCTAAATGGTTAAAGAAGTCAATGCTAGGTATTTATTTAAAACTAAACTAAACTTCCATCCATATCTCCCAATTCCAGCTTTAGATAAATCATTCACTTCTTGATTGAACTCTCTCTCTGTAGACATTGTCAAATGATATTCGAGAGAAATCCTTCCTTTTGAGCATAATGCTATCTAACCAGTGAGAGAGCTCCAAAGTCTTCAAACTTGCCTTGCCCTTTAACGAGTTTATAACCACTTGTGAGTCCCATAAGACCTGCATATGATCTACACCCGATATTCTAGCACAATGAAGGAGACTCCACAATACAATAACTTCAATCTGTTTATTTGTACCCAAACCAGCCTTTAACCATCCTTTAAAAGTTCTGCTATTATCGAGTTTGATAACAATACTAGCCCCACAAACTCCATCCTTTGTCGTTCCATCACAAAAACCCGCTCGCTACTCCTTCTGCAAAAGAGGAATGGAGGGAATCATGCCCTTTAATGGGAAAGGATTTTTACCCCATTCAATAAGAGAGGACGGAATCTTAAGATAGATCGCCTAAGGATTATGAACAAGATTTGAAAAAATGGAGGCATTCCTAGCTTTCTAAACCTCCCACAACACAAATAAGGGAAGATGACTATAGGGATCCCTTCTATTGGACCAGATTTGTAAATTATCCTCAATAGACTCCCCTTCCCAACAATGATAAATGTGTAAATGATTCATAAGAGAAAGCTATACCTCCTCAAAAAAATTACAATTACCAAATAGATGTCCAACCGTCTCCATACTTGAGCAGCATAGAGAAAATGTATCAGGACCTCACACACCTCTTCTCTGTAGTCCTTCCCAAGTTAGTATTTTGTATTAAGACACAGCCAAGCAAACAATTTTATTTTCAAAGGGAGAGTCTCTTTCCGAAGGAACTTCATCCACCATTCAATTCTACCTACATTTTGTCGAGTGATTGCTAAATTATATGCCAAATTTACATTCACCTTACCATATTTAGTTTTATACAGCCATACCAACTCATCGGCGGAGTCATTTAGCGAGACATTACCTTTCTTTGGGGCTAGAATAAATCTATATCATTCCTTTCTGCTCTTGTCAGACAGACCCAACACCACCGAATCTACTTACTTACCATTATCTCATTCATAACTAGTATCTTTCAAAACAAACATATCCTGGGCATGAAGCTCTCGAATTAGGGAGCACGAGAGGTAAGAGATATCACCAATCCCACATATAGGGTCAATTCCAATGAAAATTTGAATTCATGTTCCCACTTTCCAACTCAAATCTTTTAAAATAATCAGCAGACTATTTGACAGGCTTCTCCAGATAGTTGACCATTGAGATTTTAATCTCGGTCCTGCACTCTACCAATACGTGAAATCAAAACCTTTGAAGTATTTTTTCTTGACCACCTTCCCCCATAAACGAGTGTTGAAGAAAGATATCCATATAGATTTAGCACATAGCGCAGCATTGAAAACATATTTTTAATTCCCCAACTACCAAGAGCTCAAGGCAGCGACAGAGATTTCCATGACGCGAAATGCCACTTATCGCCTGCTAGGTTTCTAGCCCAAATAAAATTGAACAACTTTGCTCTGATTTTATCAAGAGAACTCTGTGGTAAGGTGAAAAGAGACATCCAGTATACTGGAATTCCCTAAAGAATAGACACCAGCACCAATCGACCCCCGAGAGACAAATAGCGAGCATGTCAGCTTGTAATTTTCCTGTTAATGCCTTTTTCCAACCATACCCAATCCTTATGTCCAGATCTGTTGGGTTTAAGGATGAAACCCAAATACCTTAAGTCTTCATCAAAATAACCAGCATTGAAAGGAAAAATTTCATGAATCACACTTAAATTTAACTGATCTTTACAAGAATGTAGAATAAATGACATTCTACATTTTACCTCAAGCCCGGATGCATTACAAAATAGATCTATAATGGAATGCATAAACTTCCATTCCTCAACCAAATCCCCTCCTATGATGATGACTTCGTCCACACACAGCAGGTGAGTGATACTCAACCGGAGCCCCCTTGCAAGCTTTAAGCCTTGGAAATATGATTATCTCTTGGCACGTTGGATAAGAAGACTGAGGCCTTACATAGCCACAATAAAGAGATACAAGGAGAGGGGACACCCTTGTCTTAAACCCCTATTGCCATGAAAATATTCAGTGGGAATACCATTTATGAGTACAACAAAACGGGTCGTGCCGATGACACTCATAATCCACTCGACCATGTCCGGCGATAAACCGACTTGAAAAAGGATCAGCTTTAGAAACGACCATTCAACACAGTCATAAGCCTTTTTTCGGGCTAGTTTCATGAAAATAGCCTTCTTTTTGTTCACTTTAGCTGAATGGAGGCATTCTTGCACCACACCCACAGCGTTAGTGATTTGTCTATCCGGGAGAAAGGAAAGCTGTTTTTTGGTGATGAATTGACCCAATATAGGTTTAATTCTTGCTACTATGATTTTGGTAATACTCAAAAGTTGTTATTTTATTTTGAAGTGGCTTTCATACCCTAGGTAGAATTTATTCCACACAATTTGTTGTGAACCTTGATAACTTGTTATGGGAAATGATCATTGTTTTCTATACCATGGAAATGAACTTTCATGCCAAAATAATGTGTTGTATTAATTTTAATTTTGTAAGGGGATTTTGTTAGTTAACCTATGATTCAAAATAAGAGTTTAGCTGGTTGAACCAATTATCCAATATCTGTTTTATGAAATTAACTATAAAATTTTATAATTTTTCATAATTTTTCTTGAAGTTTTAAATTTAGAAGTGTTTTAGTTTATTACAAAAGAGAGATTCTTCATTACTAACTTGTGTATGGGTAATTGGAGCATGGTTTTCAATGGCATTGGGTGCACTTATGGTTCAGGGGTGTTGTATTTGAAGTTGGTTTTGTGACATTAATTGATCGAGGAAGGGCATAGTATGACTACTCTTTAATGAGGTCATTCAATTGAATTTCTCTTCTACCTATCCTTGCAAGGTTGAGAAAAAAATTGTGGTGGTTTAACTCATTCCTTGGTCTGTCAATCAACGCTTGGGAGTCACTTCCCTCAATGTTTTGACATGGTTGATAATGGAGAATTCTTCAAGTAATGTTCTATACCCTAATAGATTAGACTCCAATGGATTTTCTACCACATCAAAGTATCAGTTTGTTGACCAAACCAATAACTTGGTTTAAAATCTTTAAAATCTAAGTGATCTTTGTCCTACATTAAATGTCATCTGTAACTTTTGCTTCTCAAATTTTTGAATATATATGTCTACAAGTGTGCTCATGTACATGACTATTCATAGGTGTTCAAGTTATAATCAAAATTTTAAGGTTTGGGTATATATCTTCACACTAGTAACTGTTAAGATGCAAAGGAAACCAATATCTTTGTATTCATTTATAAATGGTATAAAATGCCACAATAAAAATTACAAAATTTATATGCATAACTAAATTGATCTTTGTCTTCATTAAACACAACATCTCTCTTTTTATTTTTGAATCTTAGAATATAGATGCTTGATTTTGATCTGTGTTCCAAAAGGCAAGAAAATTTCCAACTATGTTCAATTATGCATTTTACTCAATGTCACAAATTTTAATACAATTTACTAACTACATAATGAAGATGAAAAGCTACTAAATCTATAAACTTTAAATAAGATTCATCCGTAAGTTTGTTTAATTTCATGTCTTATGTAGCGTATAATAACTATGTATATTGTTGATTGGAAATGGTGATTGTTGACATAAGTTTAGATATATGGTTTTAAATTTATTTTGCTGAAATAAATAAATATATATTGTGCAATGTTTAATAGATTCTATTTTCAAAATAAAATTGAAAGTATGGAAACAATATTTGTGTAAATTGTCTCCACTTCAGACTAAAAAAATTTGTTTATTGTCTTACCTATTGTCTTTAAGCTAGTGTATTAAACTATTTTCTTGAATTATTATCTTAAATTTAAAACAATAATTATTATATATAAGACAATTAAAACACTCTCCTAATGGTAATACATTTTTTTCTCATACACAAATATTCTCTCAATGCCCCTCTTTAAGGAGTAATTAAAGTTGGTAAATCCATGCTAGCTTAAATCCATGCTTAACGCACATGGAGATTGAACGGCCCAAGCTCATTGTGTATATGTCACTGTGTGTATTTTTTAATGAAATTCAAACTTTAAGCCAGAAGTTAATCTTAAATGACTTGCTGAACTCTTATACTGTGCTCTTTATACAGTTTCAATCATAAAGCTGAGGGCTAATTTTAGCTGATTTTAGGTGCAGTAGAGAGCGTTTGAAGCGCACTTTTATAGTCCACATGGTAGATCATTTATACAAAAATTTAGAGAGATTTTAATCGTTGAAATTACAATCTTAATTAAAAAATGGATTCTCATAAATTTTAATTGCTAAAATTAAAATTTTGATTAAAAAATAGATTCAGCTCCATCCATAACCCTAACTAATGCCCTTTAGACTATTAGACATGACTCAAATCCATATTTAGACATCGTCATCTTTTGCATTAATCACAAGCCAAATCCAAATCCATTTTTAGAAGAAGGAAACGCACATGGCTGACTGCAGACAAGTTGGATAGATCTTCTTTGTCTTATCACTAGCTGGCGTGATCAGCTAGCGTATGTCTGTAAACAACCACAAAGCTCTATTCTATTCTATCCCATGGGTATCCAGATAAAGAGCAGACAAAGACAGAGAAAGAAGCTCCCGTTACTAGAAGTTCTTCCCATGTCTCCATCTCTGCATGTATCTTTTACATAATGTCAACTAACCTCGTATGAATTGTATGAGGTGTAGCAGAGAGTAGGATCCGGACCATTGCACAAAATGGTGTTTTTCCCGATGTTTGAGCGATCTTGTTTCCTGACCAGGTAGCGTGCTAGCCAGAGCCAGAGAAGAGTGTCATTTAATGAAAAAACTGTAGTATGCAGGATGTCAGGCTTGCATATTCTAAGTAGTCAGGAGAAGCAGAACGGATCAAATTAACAAAGTGGGCGTGCAAAGAAGGTTGAATTAGTATTTAATAATTTATACTAGTACATTGAATAATTTAGCCTGTAATGGCAGGAGGGCGTGTCTGATCTGAGGGGAAATCAACGTTCCCAACAACTGGCATTTCACATAGCCCTTCTAACATATAATATTTTCTATGGGAAGCCATCTTCTTCCCTATGTTTCTGTCTTCTTTGATATTTTTAATCTTGGGGCCCATCAATGTTAGCCAAAATCTAGCCGACTAAGATCGAGTTGTTTACCGCTCAGTTAATAATAAACTTTAATTTTGTTCACGTCTTTTTCTTTTTGTGAAACTTGTCTAACTCCCGACTAGACAAGTTTATAAACTTAGGTCGGTCTTTCTACTCCAATAATTTACTTCGACCTACTTGTCACCTCTAATTCGGTTGATCTCTTCGACCTCTAAGTCGGCTAACCTCTTCGACCTCTTAGGTCCGCTGACTCAACCGACCTTGTTGGTTCACCTGGTTTGGTCGAAATCTACAGAGTATGTTTCTTAGTTTAAAAGACTTAAGACATTACAAATGCTTTTCACCTATGAGTAAGATCAAGTAAAAATGAACACATTAACAATTCCAAAGAACTTATAAAAACATATGCCCAAATATGTAGGAAGACTTGAGTAGACCAATGTGCAATAAAACCTGAAACTTTCACGGAGTGAGAAATTTATGGGTTCTTGTTCTTTCACTCAACCGTAAATCTGGAAATATTGTGCGCCCAAATAAACATGCATTCAACCATAAACTATTTCTTATATATATAACTTGTGCACTTGTCTGCTCACCCACTGAACCTTTTGCAGAGCTTTGGCTCTTGGACTGAATCAATCAAGGATCACCTCATGCCACACGTGTCCTCCCTAAAGACATATAAACCTATTTTTGATGCCCTAACCAAATTGTTTGAAGGGAAGAACATAAATCGGAAGATGACTCTGAGAAACGAATTGAAGAATGTAAAGATTCCGAATGTAGAGACCATCCATTCTTACTTTACAAGGGTCTCTCAGATCAAGGAACAACTAGAAGCAGTAGATGAAGAAGTGGAGAATCTAGAGATTGTAATGACCATCTTGAATGGTCTCCCTAGATCATGGGACTCCTTTATTCATGGAATTTGTGCCAAAAAGAATTTAGTCAAGTTCAACAGACTATGGGAAGAATGCTCTCAAGAAGAAACCTGCATAGCAGCTCGAGAAGAAAAGATGGGAAGTAAAGATCCAGCTCTCACAATTCAATCCAAGAAAAGCAGAAGAAGCTCTCATCACTCCAGAGGTAAGAACTTCCACCAAAGAGATAACACTAGAAAATATTTATCTAAATTAAGATGCTATACATGTGATGAAAGAGGACACTTTGACAAAGACTCTCCTAGAAACAAGATTAACTCCCATAAGAAGAAGGGAAACAAGAGAAGAAATCATGCTCATGCTGCAGAGGATGATGAACCTTCCACAAAGAGAATCTGACAAGAAAGTGGTGATTCTTCAAGTGATGAAGAATATGTGTTGATCTCCACTCTCACGGGAACTATCTCACATGGAAGCAATGATCAGCTTATAGACAGCGGTGCTTCCAAACATATGACGACATTCAAAGAATCCTTTGTGAATCTATTTGAACATGACTCACCTCACAAGGTGAAACTTTGGGATGACTACCAATATCCAATAAAAGGTAGTGGGGAATCCTCATATAAGCTAGACTCTGGAAAGTCTATGAAGATGCAAGATGTATTGTTTGTACCAGGACTAAAGAAGAACCTCCTCTCCAAATCTGCATTAGACACAAAAGGCATGAGGGTTACATTTGTCGATGGCCAAGTTCTCATGTTGGAAAAGGGAAAGACTTTTGATGATGTAGTAGTGATTTGGGAACAAGAAGGAGGTCTATAAAACTTGAAGGGCCATCCAGAACAAGCTTTAGTCCATGACACAGTAGAGCCAAATGAACTTTGGCATAGAAGGCTTGCACATGTGCACTATAGAGCACTACCACTTGCAAGCAAAGTTGTTGAAGGTCTTCTAGAAATTCAAGCAAAACATGATGGATTCTGCAAAGGATGTGTGAAAGGAAAGAACACAAAGAAGACATTTCCAAGTAGCGAGAGCAAGGCAAAAGGAATCTTGGAAATCATCCACTCCAATGTATGCGGTCCAATGTCATCAAGTTCATTAAGTGGGTATGTATACTATGTTTCTTTTATTGATGAATTTTCCACAGGGTCTTCACTTAGTGAAACCATGCCATAGCACGTTCGTTCGTGGCATATGAAACAATACCCCTATTTTCAAAAAATATTGGAAAATACCTCCCAAAATCATTTTTTTAAACCCCCTCCCAATATGCCTTCCTGATTTAAAAAAACCCCTAATTTCACTATATATTGCATGTATCCATTTTTTCATTTACATTTTTTATACCCCTTTATATTTCTACCTAGTATATTGACATGATACCCCACATACATTCTACAATGCACCTTGCTTCTTTCGATGTATATTGTGGATGCACATTACTTCACCCACAATTATCAACATCATAGAGATCACATTCATTTCCTAAATTAACACTAGTTTGTCACTCTTCCTTTGACCCTTTTCCTCTCAACAATGGATAGTCACATCAAGGTTCTACATGATGTCTAAAACATGGCTAAACACTCACTACTTGACACTACTTGACTATTTTTCAAAATCAAGAGAAAAAACACCAAAGGCTTGATAAAAATCAGAGTATATCTTACACAAATATTGTTAAATTCAATTGAAAAATAGAGACATGTTTTTACCTTTTTCCTCCCAACAATGGACAGTCACATCAAGGTTCTACATGATGTCCAAAACAAGTTCAAGTAGAAGTTCAGAAAACCAAATAACTAACTACATTTCTAACCAAATAACTAATTACATTTCTAACCATTTGAAAACAAAGTTCAAGATATTTGTTTAAGCCTACATCATTTGCAATTTTGTTTATTATTTTATGGGAATTTCATGTTACATAACGTTACACAACAAAACACTTTCAACATATCCTCATGCTGGGTTGTAAGCACCTCCCTACTCTTAGTGCAATAAACAGGTTTAGTCAAATATTAATACAAAATTAACTAGTAAAAGGGTAAAGTATTATTACGACCACCAGGAATCAGCTCATGGTCAGTAACCTACAGAAAACAAAAACATCAGTTAGTTCAAAAAACATAAGATACCACAAACCATAGCAGACACCAACTGAAAGTGTGATTACCTCTTCCCTCTCATACAATATCAGTTTCTCTTCATCCGCATCCATGCTAAATGTAAGATTAGGCATTTCTCTAATATCATTCTATGCAAAAAAAAGAACAAGAAAAGGTCAGTGAAAATAAATTTGGATAAAATTCCATTTTCCAACCCATGATTCTCATAACTAATCAGTCGTCAGATGATAAATACCTCAAGCATCCATTTCAAATTCTTGTAGTAATCTGGATCGATAGCTTCAATGTCATGATAAGTAACCTTAACTCCAAGAATATGTTTATAAAATGAACGAGTAAAGTGAACATCGAGAAGCTGTCCATCAAACAAAGCCTTTGCAACCTACAAATTCCATGCTAGAATATATTAGACACGAGGGGAAAGGGCAACTAAATCCAAACAACCTCTATGATTAGTTTTCTACATGTACCAAAATATAGTTCCACGTTAAAATTTGAAATTATGTGATAGAATAAGGTAACACCAGCTAAAACTTAGTCAACAGCAAAAAAAAATTGTACAAAGATGAGTGAGTGAGCAAGAACTTACCACCCTCCCAATAAATTTGAAGTATGAGAGATGCTCTATTTGGTAGACAGAATTAGGGTTTGGCTGGAACATTGCTTCATTTCCAATAGTTGTAAACAGCAAAGCACCTTTATCAAAGATTACCCTTGACAACGATTGATACCATTCTCTTGTAAGCCCACTGGCATCAATGCCTTCCTCCCCTTGGAAGTGGACATTCAAACTCCCTTTTAGGTCCCTTGCTGAACGCATTCGAAGTTGATTGTATGAATCTTCCAAGATATATGTTCGTCGAACAGAGATTCGGACAAAACTGTAATTTTGGTGATACTAATGTTGTCATATTCTTGATCGAAAATATGTGCGTTTGTTGTCAAATTCAATCAAGCATGGAACCTTTAACAAAAGAGAGAGAGATTTCTCAAGTAAACCAGGGTTTTGACGGACAAAAGAATTCAAAATCCTCCTGTGCCTTTCAGCAAACTTCATTAGAGTGATCCCCTTCTAATCAACCTTTCTCTGTGGAGCTGACAAGGACTTTGGCAGGAAAGAAGACTCAGATGAACTTGCAGCTTCTTTTACCTCACTAGCAGTAGCACTGGCATATTCTAGCTGTGCAGGTGTCATTTGACCAGGCCGCAACTTTTCACATGTTACAAAAAATGCCTCAATATATGCCAAGATTTTCTGTGTGCCTGGTGGCAGAGGGGGTAAAACCCCATTAGCACAAGAAGATGCAGATACAGTAGACAATGAAGATGAGCGATTTTCTATCTTACTGATACAGAGACTCAGTTATTTCCATAGAGGTTCAACAGTTGAACTTAGACTCCTGATTATAGTCACACTTTCATCATGATCTCTATCAGGTAGTACCTCATCATCCTTTTCTTTGTGCAGTGAGGAAGCAAGAGAGCTTAAAGCCTACAGAACTCTGAAAATTGTAGAACCAGACATTTGAGTTGAAAGAAGCATGGTTTCTGCGTCACCAAAACATTGGAGTTCACCTACTGCAACCTTGCTCAATCTTTCTGTAGCATTTGACAATTCAGTAATGAAAAGATGCCAATGGGGAGGTGCCACTTTCACTAACTTCATCAATACATCCGCAGCATGAGAATACGCAAGTTTTGACAAACTGCAATTGAATAAGGCTAAAAAATTAGCCATCCAAAAAATTACAGAGCATGGTAAAGTGATCAAAACACAATCTCGATCTATTAATCTAGAAAGCGTAAAACAACAATCAAAAAGCCAAAAATGAAGATTTTTTATTAGCCATTCAATTTAAATGAAACCATACTGAATTGTGAACATCACTGAATGTTATAGAGACCATTCATCCTGATCTTAGTCCAGTCAATACAGAAAACCAGGATTGAAATAGAAAGAGCCACATGGACAATATCAGCCTTACCCTTCACATGCCAACAAGGATGATAATAATCTAAGCTCTGTTTCAGGAATACTGAGCAGCACTATTGCAGAATCAACTTTCTTTTCTGTAGCAGAAGTTGAACCCTGTGAGGTCATCTCGAAGCCTGAAGTATCAATATGTGCATCAGTTGTGACATCCTGAAGAGCAGTTTTTGGAGCTGAATCTATAAGCTAAGACTAAGAACCCGACTGGACATGGACTTCAACACTGTTCATTATGACTTTAAGAAGACTCATCACCTGCATTCAACAAATATGCTATTAATTCATTAAGAATTTTATATTGCAACAAATATTTGCTAAACAACGAACCTCCTAAGTATTTACCTGTTCAAGATGGGCAGTGCTTCTTGAATAGAGAGGCTGATTAAGAATTTTTAGAAGTAAAACTATAGGAAAATTGCATGTACTCCCTTTATTTAAAGTTTCTGATAGACTCTCTTCATCAATCATTAAATATTTACCCCTATCCATATGCTGATCTCGCTGAGGTTTATGAGTGACTAGCTGTTCTAGATAGAGTAGAAAATTTGCAAGAAGTGGATGATTTTGAGCCAAAAATGTAAAAGTTTCCAATACACGACGTGATACCAAAGGTGGGACTCCCGTAAACACTAACCGTCCTCAGCATAAAAACTAAAGTCTCTGACTCTAAAACATGAAGAAAATTCTTAAATGAACTCACCATCTGAAAACTGTGGCCGTGAATAAATCACATGACCCAAACAGCCATATAAGCAATAAGATGATATGCTGGTTGAGGAGGAAGCATTTTGTGTAGATCCTTCCACATCAGTGATCAGCATATCTAGCAGAAGCTGAACCAAAGTAGCTCGAGTAACACTATGGGTACATATGTTCAATAGAAGGCGCTGCAGTGATCCTTTATAAACAGGCTGTAGGAACATGATATAGTATTAAAATCCAAATTTTCATCTATACACCACTAAGAACAATCCAAGTAGAGTCAGTACGTATATAATTGAATACCTGAACAACACGAAGAAGACAAAGCATGGCTTTAAGAGCTACAATATCCACCAAAGGTTTCCCATCAGCTTCAGTTAATTTCTCTCCAAAAACAGTTCTATGTAAACCTGCATTTCCAACTCTATCTGAACCAAGGGAAACATTTCTCCCTCGTATTCCAAAAAGAGGCCATCTGCCTCTATGAAATCCAAATCGATCATCATTTGGGTACCCAAACCTTCGACGCAACTTACGTGCCTCAGTAACAAGTGCCTTAGGTAAATTGGCCAACACAGCATCTGAGGATGTCAACAAAACCTGCATTACAGATGGAAGATCACAAATCTAATTGTATAACTCCAACTTGATATGTAAAACCAGCATAACTTAAACCTGGATATATCAAGCAGCAAGAGGGATCCAAATTTTTTTGAGGGTTTTATCTAAAATATTTTACACATTAAGAAAAAATTTACACATCAAGATATTTTATCCATTCTCGCTCTTGATATATCTAGGTTCAAGATATTTGTTTAAGTCGACATCATTCGTAATCTTGTTTATTATTTTATGGGAATGTCATGTTACATAACATTACACAACAAAACACTTTCAACATATCCCCCATGCTGGGTTGTTAGCACCTCCCTACTCTCATTGCAATAAATAGGTTTAGTCAAATATTAATACAAAATAAACAAGTAACTTTGTAAGGGTAAAATGTTACTATTAACTACTAACAAGAAGATTATACCTCAGTACGAAGTTCAGGAGGAAACGTTGCAAGTATTGAAGCACTATCCATATCAACAGGTTGTCCATCAAAGAGATGAGCCTAAAGCAATCTCAGTGCTCGTTGTTGTGCAAGGACCTCTGCTTGTATATCTAGAGGAAGGGCAGCAAGGAATTATGGATCAATCTCCTCAGTAGCTGGTGGCTGATTATTTGTAGGTTGTGCCACTTGATTCCACTGGGAAGCAAGCACCTCTATTATTAACTCTTCAGGAAGAGCCTCTAGGAATGTAGGATCAATAGAATTAAATCTCGCCACCACAGTATTTTGATGCTGCTCACTGGGAGTATGTGCAAGCATATTTTGACTACTCTCCCAGGCAATTTCTGGCTGGGGTTGTTCTTTATTACTATTTTCATCTTGCACACCTTCCATATTTCCTGATGCATCAATCTGTCCAAGATTTCCTGTTCCATCGGCACTTCCAATTTCTACTTCAAAGCTACAAAGGATTTCACCTAATGTAGCACCACTACCACTACTATCTTGGCTCACAGCTTCAACATCACGCATGACTCACTCATTGTGCTCATCTTGCATCTCAAGGTCATTGTGAAAAGCACCTATAGAGTCTGAGTTCCTTGCTCCAAAGAAGCATGTTGTAAAGGTTGAGTTGAAATAGTCTTGGTATTATTGGCACTATTATCTTCAATATGGGATTGCCCATGTTCCTCGGTTCTCTGTATATCATTTTCCTATGATTGTAGAGTTTCTGTCATTCCTGTACCATCTTTTGCAGCCTGTGAAGCAATAGCTTCACCTTTTTCCTGTGATCTGGTGGTATCATGGGCCTGATCTGATGGAGTATCATCAACTGGTTGAGCTATCTGTAACTGAGAAAGAAACTGCACCTCAATCCACAATGCTATGTTAGTGTCACTCATTCCTCTAATCTGCTGACTATCATCAGCCTAGCTACTCAAACAATTTCCTGGCCATCCACTTCAAAGTGTTTGGAAAATCGAATCCATATGGGATGGACCTGAAGTACTTTCAATATTACTCTCAATGACAACCCTATCATTCTTTGCAATCATAGACACATTACATTATATATGTCCTTAAACTATGAATTCTAAAGTTTAAACTCAAGAAAAAAAAGCATATAATCTATCAGATGTTCAACGAGGAGAAATGTTAAAAATTACCTATTGCTTGGTGGCACACCGATCTAGATGGAGCAAATGGTCCAAAGAGAAGATGGTGTTGAATTGTGGTTCCATGGTCATCATTCCTTCCTAGAATATTATAGATAGAGGTAGTATGTCCCTGTCAGCGATTTGCCCCAAAAACTTCTTCAATAGGCATCACATGAAATGGATCAGATGGAAAATCACCTTCAGCTCGACCAAGCACTTCAAAATGATCAAACACTTTGATCCCATCCTCCAATCTCAATATAAAGTTATTCTCATTATCAGCATCTTCTTCATCTTCCAGGATATCATGATCGTCACCAAGCTCATTAACATCATGGTCGACATCTGGATGTGACAAATTATGTACACCATCCTCATCTTCTTCCTCTTCTTCTTCATCCTCGTCTTCTGCATATTCTTCTCCACCATGCCCATTAATCTCCTCTTCTTCATCCTCGTCCACTAAACTATCTTTCCCACCCTGTTCAATGCTAAAACTCGCAACCACAAACATATTCCTCAATACCCTCATTCATAAAATTCTCTTCAGACTCCATCATCAAATTTCCAACAGTTTGGACAAATGTCATTGCATCATGGGAAGATTCCATTTGGTCAGACTCTGCTTCATTTTCTTGAGAATGAGCAATTGTGTATGTTGATGGTGTTTCTCATTCTCTCTTTCATTCTAGTGTTGATGCACATTGGAGCCAGAAACGCCAAGATTGCTACTTTTGTGTTGAGCATCTTCATGGCCTTGTACCTATTCCACAATTAAGGAATCCAAGGTCTTCATAATTCCATTTCCAATTTTAACACACTCAGGATGATATAAATTTAGATTCTCAAGTGTACAGGACAAGGCCTGAATCATTCCAACATATTTTAGTGTTTTTGACACTTCTGTTGAGATATTTGAGCCTGAAGGTGAGCGTGCTACAAGAACATCATTTATCATATCTATTAATGCAATCATTTGGCTTTCTGGAGTGCACACGCTAAAATTTCTATTGAATCATTGGCTGATCCAAAAATGGAAGAACAAAAGTTACAGAGTGTGATTGCACCAGTGCTGCCTTCTTCAAAGAAGCAATATGTTTCAAATTTAGCTTCAAGGAAAGTCAATTCAATCAGCATACATCCTATCAAGGCTTATGATGCACAAAAGGGTGAGGCTGAGAAATATGAATACAAGTCAAGGGGAATCGGGGTGAATAAATATTGTACGACCCCAACAAAGAAAAATAGCAGAGGCCTTAAGAAAGATCATGGGCATTCTGGCTCAGAGAAGTTTATCCAAGGTCAATTAGCTAAGTAGTTGTCTGTTTGCAAGCATGAGCAAGTTTCCCCTATAAAATATAGCACTGAACCTTCATCCTAAAAGGTGACAGGTTCATCAAAATTAAGGTGAAGATAAACAATACTACAGCAATGAAATTGGATGGTGTGTCACTATCTACAGAATTGCATTTAGAAAAAGAAAACAAGATTAGACAAGTGTAAATCTTATATTAATTCATCACTTTCTATAATGATGGCTACCTTCAGACCTCTCTTTTCTCTGTGTCTTATCAAGTGTAACATAATCCTTATCCCAGGCATGAAAATAATCTATTGGATCACATGTAAAACTCAACTAGAGAACGTGAAAGCACGCACTTCACAAAATATGACTAGACTCTGAAGGTATGCCAAAGACACAACCTTATGGGACTGAAATCCAAGAATGAGGAAGGCGTTGCTACAACAAATTTAGTTGGATGATGTTAAGCCCTTGTCTGCCATTTTTTTGAGAAGCTAGCATTTCCATGGAACCAACAGGCCTTTCCATCTGTGGACAGAAAAATAATCTTGATAAATTTAACAACCAATTGTAAATGTTGAATATATTTTGATTTCAAAATTTTTGATAAATTCTTTATCTTGATTAAACAAAATTAAGTTTATACAATGTTACAAAAGCAATGCTTGATATTGCAAATAAGAAAGAGAGCTATATCCTAGAGACAACAAAAGTGGAAGGGAAAAAAATAACTTTTTTGAAAAATATCCTAAACTCGTAGGATCACATCATTTTTTCATAAAGGGAAATGTTTAGCTCTTCACCAGAAGCCAAAAGCTTATTACATAAATGCATACTGCATATAGTATTTTTTCCTCATTGCAATGGCTGTTGATGATTGTTTAGCATAGGATGGAAATTTTTCCCAGAAATTGAACCACACAATCACTTTTTTATCGAAAGATCTTTGTTTTGCAAGTAAGCCTGAATCATTGATAATGCTTCGCTACCTTTGTTCAAGGGAAACAAGTGTCCTGCTCCTCTAAATGTCAAATGTGTTAATCCTTGATACTGTATAAACCATCCTGCCACCTAAATTCATAAAAAGGAGATCCTAGTGATCAACCATGAGCTAAATAAATTGATCACAAAAAGCCAAATTAAAACTAACAGAAAAAAATCCTAATCACTTGGCCTTAAACTACTCACAAACGACATAAAAAAACCTAACAATATCATAGATTTTCATTGATAACTATGATAATTGTTGTAACTAAGGATGGGAATTTCAAAGATTACTTGTTTTCCATGGAACCATGGACGCCATTGTTGCTTGATGGGAAAATGTAATGCATTGATGCTATATTTCGTAGTAGTTATAGGTACTCTTCCATCAATATCTCCACTATGAACATTGACCATCAAGAAGAAGAAGAATTTTAGTAGCAACAGTATTCATTGAAGCCTAAATTAAATTAAGGACTAATAGATATCCAAAACATGAAATGGCCAATGCATATATAAAATCTTTGCACATGAAATGGCCAATACATACTGACCCAGAATTCTTAGTCAACAAGCACATTCATACACAGTACAGTCAATCTGTCAACACAGTCATGCTCGGTAAGGATGCAGTCACATACTACAGAGACACACAAGCATACTTTGCACAGTCATGCTTGAAAAAACACAGTCCACCCATAAAGTGAAACTCACTGTCACACTAGGGAAGACCCCACATTCCACACAAGAAACCAAGCTCATGGTCACCTCATGGTCACACTAGGGAAGGACCCACAATCCACCCGAGAAAATAGATCATGGTCATGCTGGAGAAGGACACATAGTCCACCAAGAAAATAGATCACAGTCACATTGGGGAAGGACCCATAGTCCACTCAAGAAAACAGATCACAGTCATGTTGGTGAAGCACCCACATTCCACCAAGACCCAAATTCCACCCAATAAAACAGATCATAGTCATGCTGGAGAAGGACCTCTCAAGGTATCACTAAGGAACAGGTTTTTTGGCCTTGTTGAAGAACCCACAGTCCACCAAGAAAGTGCAAAGAAACAAATCACGGTCACGCTGGTGAAGGATCCACATTCCACCAAGAAACAAACTCACAGTTACACTATGGAAGAACCCACATTCCACCCAAGAAACATGCCACGGTCACGCTGGGGGAGGACCCAAAATCCAATAGATTCAAAGTCACACTGGTGCAAAGTGACCACGTGGAAGGTGTAACAAGGAAAGCCCAGTCACGGGGGTGATCACTTGTGAAAGAAACAGGCCATGGGAATCATAACTTGTGAAGTTTTAGGCTTCTGAAATCGAGTTGCTTATAGTGATTTAGAGATTATGCAAACAGAAATGGAAGAGGCTATGTTCTAGAGGAAAGGGATGGACTATATAGGATGAGCTAATGAGTATGAAGTCAAAATACAACCATCCTACCAATAATGGTGTCTATTCTATAGGTTTAAATGCTCGTAGAAGTTATAATTTGCTAAGGCCAAGTCTTGCTCACCCACTTACACTGCCACACACAGATATTGACATTTGTGTATCCATGTCCACATTTGTGTGTGAAACTCAACCAAACCAATTAGGGGTTGACACATAAACTTTGATACATTAACAATATAGCTGGCATGACTCGGGTGATGAAACAATCATTTTCCCCCCAAAGAGACAAAAAAGGACCATAAACACAATCTTTCCTTCTTTGAAACATACCATGTAGCAACAAATAATCTTGCAAAGGTGAAATTAAAATAGTAAATTACAAACATTTATTTCTAAAACACGCCCTAAAACCTAGACACTAACTCCATTCAGTTGGCAATGTCAATGGAGTGCCCCAGTTGGAGGATTTATGGGTGGCCCAAATCACATCCTGCTACTATTGAATGTGCACAAGTCTGGATCAATCAAATTTCACTACTTTTGTACAGCTGGCATTATTCTGGTAAATATAATATTGCACATAAAGCTGTTAGAGAAATACTCCAATCTAGTATAGAAATAATTTACTAAACCATAATCTGTTTTATACCAAATTGAGTTTAGCTACACTATCCTACTGTCTAAGGTCCAAGTCTAAAAGATATACCTAGTGAAGGATATTTTGAAATGAGAACTTCATCATCTTTCTGCAGTTCCCATCTATTTTGAGCCTAGTGAATTGACGATCTCAACATCTCCAAGAAACTAAGCTATGCAGAAAGATGTGCATGTATGTTTCTTACACCAAGTACAAACTCCCCAAATAATTGAATCTTTGATAGACATGCAACACACTAAAAGTCAAATTGCTTTTGTTAGAAATCTGATTCTGCCTCTCGAGTCCCAACACACGCTGACAATTAAAATCTATCAAATGCTTTTATTGTGGCAAGTTGTCATGTAAGCAGAATTTGCGAAAAGCAATTGTGGGATGAAAATCGCAACCAAGAGTGTTCTTCCAATGATTAATTTGGAAAGAAACATGTTCATGTGTCTAACCACAAGGAGGAAGTAGAATTCTACATGTCCATGCCAAAATACAAGGATTCAAAGAGTAGTAAGGATGATTGGTATGTTGATTGATCTAGACAATTTACTAATAGTATTTATAAGTAAAATAAATTTCAATATGAGCCTATTGTGCTGAGTAGTGGGGAATAAAACAAGGTTAGAGACAAGTTTATCGATTATAGTATAATGAAGCATAGTCCACACTTCGGACATAAATTTCAGCAATAATAAGTATTTCATTGTTGACAAGAAATAGCAAAAATATGGTTGCTATGGGTGTAGAAGAACAGGGATAATTCCAATTGATAGATGATAAGAATGAAGGATTGGTTCAGAAGAAAGATGGTTGTAATTTCATTGAAACACTCAGTGATAATTCCTAGGTAAGAAAGGTGTCAATTGAGACAAGTCGCACGAAATGAATCCCTAGTGGATTTTTCTACTGAAACAAGTCCTAATCAGCAAAGAAGAAAACTTAAAATCCAAACAGAAGGTATAATATGCATTGTCTGCTGTAATTCATAAGAAGAAGACCCTTAGGGAGGGTGAAGATGCAGTAGTAAACTAAGATAGTTCCTTTTGAGAGAAGCAAACACAAATTTTTTGATGTGGACCACCAAGATGTGGAGATGAGTTCAATGAACAATCCAAGTTCTATGTAAATGGTGGAAAGGTTGAAAATTCAACCAACATTGGCTCTCATCCAGCTAACAAATGAATAGTATGACAGAAAGACAGTGACATAATTTGTAATTCATTAACCTTGCCTGATAGTGTCCGCTTCGAGTCGCTATTTTGAAGATCTCATCTTGGAGTGGACTACAAACATCTTGCTTATGGAGTGGACTACATAAAAATAAGTTATGGCCTTCGATGAATGAGAATATAGAATGGCATAGGAAATCTAACAGACGCATCATGAGTCATAATGTACATTCAAACTATTTTGTTCTTAAGTAGAACTGAGGCCCAAATGTGTACAACTAGATCCATCAAGTTTTGGAATATAATCAATTATCTGAAGACCAGACTCAATCATTATAAGAAAAATAGACCTAATCACTGAGGAAATATTCTCGACTTCTTTCAGGTTATTCTTTTTCTTTAAGCATTAAAAATTCTTCATTTCATGCAATGACAATTTCCTTACACAAAATTCCAGTCAAGTTTAACTTTCCATTCTTAAGCATGAAATGAATTTACTCCAAAATTTCCCTCGGCCAAGAAAAACAAGTCAGCACAATAATGAATAGTTGGCACAAAGAGGATCAGAAACCTTCAAATATAATTCCCGATGAGACCATAGATGAGCTCTCACTATAAAATCAAAACTATAAACACATAAGGTACCAAAGAAACTTACATTTCGGGAAATTATATTCGAAACCTTTAAGGTTTAATATGTTTCATTACTTACAGTACAGAAAGGCATCAGTAATAATAGTGCTGCTAAAATTTAATTGAACATATTTTAGATTATAGAGCACTTTGTTAGGGATTCTTACAAGGCTATGCCTTGTACCTGGCCACCTTAATTGGATGGCATGGTACCTAAACACAACTCACATCATACCAATACCTTCCAGCACTAGAGAATCCCACATGCAGTCATCGATAATTAACCAGAATATGCAATCTAGCATGAAGCCACTAAATAGTGAATAGTATATGTGGTTCCATATACACTTGAAGAAACAACAAATAAACAAAGTTGCCATTGTTGAGAACTTCTTGGCTTGTATTTAGACATGCATTCCCATGTTTCTAGCTCATTTCATGTCAATGTTTGTTAGGGAACGACTTTCAAAGGCCTGAGGTTTGTTAAAATTATACCCATGGCATGGCATATGCAACCAATAGAAGTCTTCTCTGGAAAAAGCGGCCAATTATCTACAACAACACGCTAAAACCCATTCTCATATGCATTAATAAATGCCATTTTACATTTCTGATCCATAGAAACAATTACTACAACCCTTCTCACATAGCACCACATAGTTAATTCAGGATGCTTCAGAAACAAAATAGAGGGGGAAAAGATATTTTACTGTGAATCATTATATTCTTAACGGCCTTATTTAATCACTGTATCCAAAGAGATGAAATGATCTTCATCTCTAATCAGAAAGTGCTTAAATTGTACCATATAATTGATTTTGATGAACTAGGTTCTGAAATCCCACTCAAATTAGTAGGTTCTGAAGACTAAATTTGCCTAAACAAAAACTCTGAAAATATGAATAGCAAGTACCACTACTACATTTCGATCCAAAATCCGACGGTTAATTCCGACGGCGCGTGGATTTCTCTTTTTAAACCTACCAAAAATCACAAAGTTAATTTTTTTTTTTGTAAATGTAACCACCAGCGTCGCTTAAGCGACGGA